>JAWNOM010000338.1:0-14092 GCA_035045965.1 Drosophila aldrichi | reverse complement strand
AATTGAATGGGAACGATAGAAAATTGCCAATATCGGCACTATCGATAACAACTTACACAAGAGGGAATTAAATTATTAATTTTAAATAGTAAATTTGATTACAAATAAATTCGTGTTGCACTTCTATAAGCTCAGATTTTAGGTGCTCATTTTATTACATACAATAATAAATTGCCAATTATATCGGCACTATCGATAACTATTTATACAAGAAATTAATCATTTTTAATACTACATTTGATTAAAAATAAATTCGTTTTGCACTTCTATAAGCTCAGATTTTAGGTTCTCATTTTATTAAATTTTTACTTACAAATGTACTCAAACTATCGATAACATCATCAATTGCAAGTGTGCGCGTAGCTATCGCATATTCTTTAAAATGCAACGTTTTCAGGGAAGACGTTTATAAAAGCTTATATTGCATTGGATGTGGGAAAATCCCTTTGAAGTAAATTTTAAGAAAATATAATATCATAAGCCTTTGCGATTTGCAACAGCATTTTAAAATAATTTAAATGGAATATTGGACATTTACATTTAAATTTTATTTTATACTAGCAGTCCCAGCAAGCGCTGCATTGCCCTACCCTGATTTCTAGGTAAAAAATGATTGAAAGGTATGTTGTTCAGGTTGGGATACACTCTGATTAATTTATTAATAAGATTTTCATTCAAGCACCTTGTGGTAAACGACACGCATTTTCTAGATTGAGGCCACAAATATTCAAAGATTGGCCCTGTGATTTGTTGATCGTCATGGCGAAGGCATGATGATGATTTCTCGAAGCAATTGCTGAATATCGGTAATGGCCGTATTCCTGTTGACGAAAGGAGTGGCTTGATTTCATTTCCTCAAAATTTTTGCAATTTCGTCCCATCAAAAGATGAGCTTATCAACAAAGTATTTCCGAATATCATTGCTTTCCACAAAAATACTAAATGGTTAAGTGAGCGAGCAATTTTGGCAGCTAAAAATTAAGATGTGGATGACCTTAATTTTATAATTCAAAATAAAATCGTTGGTACTCTGTATTCATTTAAATCTATCGACTGTGTAACAAACGAAGATGAAGCCACTAATTATCCAACTGAATTTTTGAACTCCTTGGATGTGCCTGGTTTACCACCGCACAATTTACAACTGAAGGTTGGCTCGGTAGTTATCATGCGTAGAAATTTAAACCAACCAAAACTGTGCAATGGAACGCGTTTAGTAATAAGAAAACTGTTGAGCAATGTTATTCACGCGTCGATACTCAAAGGAAAATTTAAAGATGAGGAAGTTCTTATTCCAAGGATTCCGATGATCCCATTCAATAGATTTATCATTTTGATATTAAAGTGATATCCATCGTCTCCTTGCCAAAACATCGCGGTATTCCGTAGCCTAATTGCATTATGGGTCCGCCGGGAA
This sequence comes from Drosophila aldrichi, assembly GCA_035045965.1. Taxonomy (NCBI): domain Eukaryota; kingdom Metazoa; phylum Arthropoda; class Insecta; order Diptera; family Drosophilidae; genus Drosophila; species Drosophila aldrichi. The sequence continues at coordinate 12,675 of JAWNOM010000338.1, read as the reverse complement.
AGATTAGATCTTCTAGGACGCGGCATTTTCATTAATAGTAATACTGAATATGCCCTCGCACAAAACCACATAAAATAATCGAGAAATATAAATATAAATTATTTACAAAAATAATGTCTGAGAAAAACAAATACATACAACAAAACCTACCTGAACTTTCGAGATATTTTGCTTTTGTCCGAACGCGTATTGTTTTTCAAAAATTTTTTTTTTTAACAAATGTGCTTTTTTATGAATAGTCAGGTTCGCCTGAGGCTGTGCCGTAGACTGACTGACTACATTTGTTTATTTACTTCTACACTATTGTCAAAACTGTCACTGTTACCAAGCCTACTGGGTATAAAAAAATTTGAACATTTGGGGAAAAAACCGCGTTTTTCAAGTATTCGGCAAATTTTTTCAGTATTTTTAAGACCCTATACTATACTCGTTGCGGAGACAAATCCAACAAATCAATAACCATGAAAATTGGTTCAGCCCAAATCAAGTTATAAGCAGTCGACACTTTTACACAACTTTCTTTTATATATATAGATATATTTTTTTTTGCTATTTGTTGAGAAGCTTTGCTTGACCAGAACTGCATGATAAATCAGGCTGCATTATCAACATATATATAATATTTCTTTTTTTCTCTTTGCTTTTGGTCTTGCCAACCGCAGATTTAGGGCACTAACTCAGCTGTCTGCATTTATTTTGCATGGCGTTCGCTGCTTTTGCATTTCCCATTTTCCGTTTTCTCTACTGGCATCTTTTTTTTTTTTTTGTGGTCAAATTGTGAACCTGTAATTTGCACACCTCTCCATCCTGCTGCCGCTGACACTGGCAGCTAGACCGATTTGCTCAGTTATAAATTTTGGCTAAGGTGAATATTTTTCCTCCCTCCCACACACACACACACACACACACATAGAGACATTCTCTTGTATAGACAGCGTGGTACAGAGTAGTGTAATAAATCAAGTAACTTTCAAGCACTTGAAAAGCAGCTGAAAGTACGAATATTTTTTCTTTCTGGTTTATTTTTGGCGCTCTGAAAAGCGAGCTTTGTGCATTCAACAAAATATATAACGAATAAATCCAACAAAAAAAGGGGGAGCAGCAGCAGCTGCTTTTACGTAAATTACATTTTACTTTTTGCATTTTATTTTATTTTATTTTATTTCATTTCATTTTAATCTGCAAAGTGAATAAGCGCATTTGCTCTGCGCCTTAGTTTCAAACCTGTTCGAGCATGACTTTTATTAAATTTAAAGTGATGTCTATAAATCAACATAAATCAAAGTCTTTCAACGCATGGAAAGTGAACACGAAAGCGAATTTTCCCTCGCAAAAAAAGAAATGGAATACCTAAATACAGACAAAACTTTTAATGCGAGCACAGAGGGCGGTCCGGTAGGTGCCGTGGCTATGGCTGGGCACAGCAGGAAACACGCCAACCATCAATAAATTAATCAAAGTCATAATCAGTGTCAGGTTCAGTGGCACGGCCAAGAGTTCTAGGCCAGGCTAGCTACGATTTCAGTTTTCGGTTCAGTTTCTGTTTCAGTTTCAGTTTCGGTACGGCTCAGTTCGGTTCGGTTCGATACGATGCGAGGTCGTGACTCAGTCAAGCGTTAAACAGGCGCTGAAAAGGTGCAAAATGCCAGCTGCTGATAATGAGTTAATAAATGACCGTTAAGGCAATATTTATAAGGCACACATACATACATACATATCTGTGTATGTGTGTGTGTGTGGAAGATTTATGATAGCGCTCAGCTCAATTAAAGATATGCTTGAGCTCTGGCGGCCATGCAAGGCATATTAATATTCATAAGGCTCATTATGGAAGATATATGATTAAAGAAGAAGATAATTGAATATCTCTTTATAAGTTTCTTGGGCTTCCATGGAATCTATATATTGTATGATAATGCTTTTTATAGGCGCAAATGAATATTTCAAAAATAATTACAATAAATTATCGATGAACAAATTTCTAGTATAAAATCTTATTTTATTTTATTTATTTTAACTATTTGCATGAATACGTAGCTATTGTGAATTGCACTCTCTTCTTCTTCACTTGTTTGACATTCTCGTTGAGTAACGATGTTTTTATAATTCAGTATCGATAACATTATTGCTAACTATCGGTAGGTAATTATGGTACTATTATCTTCTCTAAAATATTTTAATTCACCACAAATAATTTAAATATTTATATATGAGCTTTGTCTTTTTTACTCTTTGAATGAAAATGTATGAAAATTATAATATAAATATTTTTCTAACAGTTAATATATGTTGTTATTATTATGTGTTAGAAAAATATTTAAAGTATAATTTTCATTCTGCCGAATATCTTACTGATCAGGCTGACAGGTCAGGCTTTTATATACACAAGTATGAGCAAAAATGTAATTTCGTTTTCTTTTAATAGTTTGTATATTGAAAGCAAAAATTATAAAAATAATATTGATAAATATATAATAGAATCAGACCTTGAAAAGAATATTGCAACCAATTCTAGCGCCATAATTATTCTAATTCCTTTATTATTCCTTTCTCATGAACTGCACTCTCTATTAAACTTATATTAAAGCCAAGCCGAGTGTTTGATTTATTTATTATTATTTCTTTGTTTTGTTGTGGGCCACTCGCATTTTATGTGTATTCAGCCAAGTGCAAATATGCTTTTGTTTTTGTGCGCTAAGCAACAGCAAATAGGTAGCCCACAATATTTGTATAAACCTGACTGACTTTCATATTTGATAAGCTCAACCCCTTTCTGTGTAAGTGGGCTGGCATTGCGTATGCGTAATGCTGACGACGTTCGACAGAAATTGCGCTGACAACATCAGAAATAGGCAACTTATGTTTTTATTATTGACAGAGAAACCACCTCCATGCTCTCCCTCCCCGCTCTAACTGAGCAAGTGAACTGCCTTTTGCTGCTGCTGCTGCTGCTGCTCCTGCTGCCTCCTGCTCGCTTTTATTGCCTAACCCAATCAATGTGAACGCCTTGCTCTTGGCTCCTAGCCGGAGAGTCGCAATAACGACGTTTTAACCAAGCAAACAAATTTGACGTGCTTTTCGTGATTTACATGCAAATATTGAAAAATATTCCCCAAGGATACCGCAAAAAGCAAAAGCCAACCACAAAAACAGAAAAAGGCAGCAGAACAGAACAGAACAAAAAAATGAGCTCAGAAAGTCAGGAAGCAATATCGATTTTCATGTGGGCGAGCGGTCGTGCTGTGAAAATGTAGGGAAGGGCACAGTTCGCATTGAGGGCACATGAAAGGAGAGCAGCAAATAAAAGAAATATTAGCCAACAAGAGACAAAATGTTGGTTTGCGGTAGCAATAGGGCAATAGGGAGTACAAATGGCCCAAAAAAAAAAAAAAAAAAAGAAAAAGAAAAGAAATACAGAAATCGAGCAAATGTGGGACACAGCTGAAAAATGATCCTCAAATGGGCTTTCTATATAAAAAATGAATATTTTTAGTAGAGTAGAAAGTGATATGTCGTCTTAAAGTTATAAATGGGAGTTTAAAAATATATTTACCATTTATTTATGAAAATATTTTAATTTTTTTAATATTATTAATACATATATTAAAAAAATTAATATATATATTTTTTTAAATATTTATTTTAATTTTGTTTGTCTATTTTTTCAGCAGTTTAAGTTCTATTACTTAACATATAATTTCTTTCAAATCAAAATCGAAAACATCTACAAAAATATCACAAAATAACTGCGCATAAATATTTACTTCGATTCGATATTAACATTTAAAGCTAGTTGAGCTGCCCTTGAGTGGTTCATTTTCCAATTTATTCTGCTGGCATCAAGCTCTATGCAAACAGACCTAGCCCAATCTAAATATAGCTACACCCATATGCAGATGTGGCCATAAATCACACACACACGCACACACTCGCCAAAATAAAAAAAAGTAAGTGAAGGAAACTGAAGGAAAAACTCAGACTGAGCTGCGTTCAGTCAACCAAGCAACCAACTAACCAGCTGAAAAGGCTTTAAAAGTCACAAAAAAAAGGCAAGAAAAGAGATGGGAAGAGAGAGAGAGAGAGAAAGAGACACAGAAACTAAAACGGGTTAATAGAGGCAGGAGACGGAGACCTCTGACAAGACAAGTGGGTGCGTTCATGCGAAAAACTTGTAAACGCAGCACCAGCTAGTTAGTTAAGTGGGCGGGGCAATAGCCCAGCCCCAATATTCAAAAAGGAAAAAAAATAAGAAATCCCTGGGCTGTCCCTGAAGCACATCGAAGCCCAACAACAACAACAACAACAACAACATCGGCACAAAAATCAACATCAATTTAGAATATTAAAAACGCAAATCCATGTTGGCAGCGAAAGACTTTGGTTAGGGATATGTCACTTACCCGCCACTTGCAGCGTCGCATTGCGACTCCGTGCCACGCCCAGCTCGTTCTTGGCCTCGCACCAGTAGATGCCAGCATCTGTTTCGCGACGTGAATTGACAACCTGCAAGCAAGCAAGCATAAGAAGACAATCAGATGAGGTTCAGCTCGAGCAGTTGGAGCCAAATGTGAGCAAATTTTAATTGAAATGAGTAAAAGATTGTGTCGCTTAGTGAGTGTAAGTTGGATATGCCCGACTGCAATGAGAGTTGCGGGTTGTTATTGTAAAATCTATTCTGATGTGCTTAAATATATTACTGAAAAAAAAAGACATTTTGAAATTATACAACTTGGAATATACTCTGTAAAACAATACTAAGGCATAACAGAATAATATTTTTTTATAGGGTATATTATTAGTAAAATGATTTTGAAATTATAATTTATATATATATATATATATATATATATATATATATTTTTTTTTTTTTTGTATAATATAATAAATATAATATACTCTGTAATAAATATAAAGGCATATCAGAATAATATTTTTTGTATAGTGTATATTAGTAGTAGAATGATTTTTAAATTATAATTTTTATATAATTTTTTTTTATAAAATAATATAATAATAATATAATAGAATTTTTAGATTATAATTTTTATATAATTGTTATTATTTTTTTTTAAATACAGATAATTAAAAAAAAATTGTATCTATATATCTATGGTAATATATATTACAGGGTATACTCGAATTTTCCCCCTATCTTATTTATCAACTAACTAAAACTATTTAATATTCAGTCTTAAATTAATATAGGGTATACAGTAACACATCATTAGCAACTAATGCTCCTCTACAGGGTATATCATGGCGAGGGTATACTATGTCATATTTTGATGTTTTACTCTCCCTTTTTAACTTCAAATACAGCAATACTTTCTATCAGCTAATATTACCACTGGTCTTAGCTTTTACAGGGTACATAAAAAGTTATATCATCTCTTGGATTGCTTTGCTTTCTTTCTTATTGTCATTTTACAAATGGACTGCAAAAAGTGCTTTCGCAAGACGTTGATTTGCAGTCTCTATCTCATGTGCTGTGCTCTCCCTTCTCTCTCTCTATCTCTCTCTCTCTCTCTCTCTATCCCTCTCCCGCTCTCTCTCTCTCAGTCATCGCCTTTGCACTGTTGCCTCGTCTTTTTTGGCCATAATAAACAGTCAGCAATCTGTTGTCTGTTGCGCGTCTGCTGCCTTCAAGTGCTCAAATCATAAAATGTCTCTCGAGCAACTTTATAGTTACTTCGTGGGTTCCTCCCAGCCCCGTAGTGCCCCACCCACTCGCACTGCCCCCCCATCGTCTTAGCGCCCTTTGCCTTGCGTTGTTTCACTGTTTTTGTCTTTGCAGTTTGTTTATTTGTTTTTGGCGCACAAAAGAAATTCCCCAACATGCGCTTAAAATTAAATGTCAAAATGTATGTTATAAGGAGAATGTGTGTATGTGTGTGTGTGTGGGTGTGTGTGTGTTTGTCATATTTATCTCAGGCAGAGCAGCGAACGGCAGCAACAAAGTTCGCACAATTTACACAACTTCTGCGCCTCATCCAAGTGAAATTAAGTGTTGCGCTAAGTGAAGATGACAAAAGGGTTCTTCAGCTCTATTATTCTTTCATTTAATCTTACTCATGCGGGTGTGCCAGTCTATAGGTGTGTGTGTGTGAGTGTGTGCTTTTGTGCCTCGGGTATGCTTTGTAAAACAAATAAGTGAATGCGCTTCAGGCTTCAGCGCAATTGTCATGCTCAACTCAACTCAACTCAACTCGGCTCGAGTCAAAGGCAAGCCAAAGCGTTTACTTCAGGCTAAACTTCTGGCAATCGCTTCTTATATACACATTGTATTTATATAATATATTCTGCCTTTCTCATATGCCACCAAAGCCATATATAATCCACGTTTGATGTTATACTCGGCCAAGCGGATTAACGTTCTGCACTTTGTGTGGCTTGAGAGAGAAAAAAAAACTATTTAATTATGCCATTTTCCTGAGCTTCTAAAACATGATAATTCATTTGATGTGGCTATCAAACATTTATATATAGTTTGATGCAACTTTTAATAAGCTTAAAGAAACTTTTGCTAGTTGTGTATTTAATAAAATATATATAATTGTTATTATAATTTAATATTGTAAAATATATCTGAAAATTGTTACGTTTTAGTTTACAAATATGTATATATATTTTTTTAATTTTTACATATTACTTTTATAATGTCAGCTTCAGTTTTTATTTAATACTAGTAATTAATTTGCAGAATTTACTCTCTACAAATTTACAAAAAAATTACCCAAAAATCATAATATTTTAAATTTAGTCTTCCCACTATAAGTATATCCGCTCGCTTCAATAATATATTATTCTATTTGAGTTTCACTTTAATCAAGTATACGACCCGTGGGTCAACGCAGCTCTAGCCTACGGCTTCCTCAACTTCTCCTCCTACGCTTCCTCCTCTGCTCTGGCTAAAGCTAAGCTCATTAGCTGCCTGCGCAACATTTGTTATTAAAAATTTTATATAAATAACATGGAAAGGCAGCAGCCTCCGGCAGCGTCATCCTTTCTAATGAAAAAAATTAAAAAAAAATAGCAACCAGATCCGTTGCAATGGCAACGAGCGAGCAAATAAAAATGTGAACGAAAAAAAATAGAAATATATACATATACTTATACATATATATATATTTATGTATATTAGAGAGCTGCATGGCCGCACTCATAACCTAGCAAAATTGAGTGCACTCGAATTGAGACCGAGTGAGTGAGTGAGGGAATACAAACGAGTTGAGTGAATGTGAGTTCGTATGGAATCAATGCCTCATATCTCATTGCATTCAGTAAAAAGAATGAGAATAAATAAGACCTAAAAGGAATACAACATTTAACCGAAGCATACAGGCGTCGAGGCACTCGAGTTTTTGAATGCATATATCTTCGTGTCAACACTTCGTATTTGCTCGGCTCCGTCGCTTGAGGGTTGAGCAGTGAAAAAATCTAATGCCAAAATTAGTGCGCTGCGAGCGGTCAAGCAGAAAGCACGCATTTTAATATGAAGCCTGCTTGCGCACTTATTTTTTCTTATTTTCCTTCTCCCTCTCTGCCCTTTCCCTTTAGAGAGTATATCGAACTTTTGAAAGGGTTTGCCTTGCTCATGCATGTTAGTGTTTTCATGTCATTATGTTATGTTTTCCCATTATTACATAAAACTAGCTGCAAAATTTTCTGTATTCCAGCGAGTAGCGCCGCTTCAGAGAGAGTATTTTCTAAGGCTAGAAACTTGATTACTGAGAAACGCTGTTTACTAGCCACGAATCCAGATCACATAAATAAAATTATGTTTCTCAATTCTAATATGAATTAAACAAATAAATATAGTGTATTACAAAATTACATAATCTTTCGTTTGTTTGTTATTTATGGGAAGGGTATGAAAGCATTCGTACGCATAAAGAATGTGTTGTCGCTACGAAATTGCAACGGTAAATTTGCCGCTTGTCAGCCGTCTGGTTTGCACACACACAATTACATTGCCCTTCGTGCTTTCCTTATTTCTTTTTTTTCGTTGCTGGCAGCGCAGCAACTCATGCACTCGGCAAAGCAACTCATATACTCGGACTCAAACTTATTTATTCTTTTTCGCTCAATAGAATATTGTGCCTCCAAGTCATAACGGTGCGCACTCACTCACTCATACAACTTTCGTTTAGAACTCGGTGCCATTCATCTCATTACGAGCATTGTTAATTCGAATTCGTTTTTTCGGCACTCATGCAGCTCTCTAATGTATATATATAATACGCACAGTTGAGACTAAGCCAGACAATGTAATCTATATGTGTTGCTCACTCTTTTGCTACTTCTATTTCGGGTCGCCTTTATTTTCCGGTGAGCTGAAATTAAATTTTCTTCTTTGCTTTTTGCTTTTTTCGGGGACTCCCCGAAGACGGCAAAGCAACTGCGCCGAAAGTCACATAAATTTATTTATGTCTTTAATGACTGGAGCCACGCGAATTGCTGAGAATTGGCTGTGCTTTGCTATTGCTGTTGTTGTTGTTGTTGTTGTTGTTTGGTGCGTGCTGCCAGCGAACATTGAAACTGATTTGACACCAACAACAACAACAACAACAACAATAATAATAACAAGAGCAGGAACAAGAGCAGCTCTACCGTGTGCTACGTGCGTCTTTGAATGGCGCGAAGGAAGCAGGAGTCAAGGGGCAACAATGCGGCTATAAAATATATTGACTGTGTATGTGTATGAGTGTATGTGTGTGTGTGTGTGTGTGTTGGACTGTGTGTAGTCGCGCGTTGAAAACACGCTTCCGTTTTAATTTAAAATACCCATAAATTTACAACATTTCATTTGGGAGCCATTTCGTTTTCATGTTGTTACATTTTGTAATTGAGAGAGAGTGAGAAGGAGAGAGCGAGAGATACAGATAGACAGAGAAAGTGTACGAGATACAGATAAAAAGTGTGTGAGTGTGTGTGTGTGTGTTTTATAATATTGCTTAAATTTAAAGTCGGTAAAATGTGGCGTGCAAATGTTTTTAATTGAGCCTGAAATCGAGCCAGTCAGCAAAATTGTTTAAATGTCAGCCATCAACTGGTGTGCAACAGAGAGAGAGAGAGAGAGAGAGAGAGAGAGAGAGAGAGTGACAGGAGAGAGTGAGAGAGCTGATAGCAACAGGTATGCATGGTATATAATTAGCTAATGAAAAATGAAATTAGAGATTGAAAAATTGAACATAATCAATTTTAGTAACCAAATACGTTTACAAAGAATGCAAAGTGAATAACTTTACAGATAATTGTGCATGTGTGGAAATTTTACATTTAATTATTGTGTATTTATTTTGTATATTTTATATATTTAATTATTAAACTAAAGCTGTGATTAGACAACTTTTGAAAGGCTTTCAATTTTTGTTTAAATTTTTATGCAAGCAGAAACTAACAGATTAGGGAGTATGTTATTGGATAAGAACATGTAAGAGCATGTATTATATAGAGGAAACATATTCATAGAATGACTCTTCTATATGGCCTCCTCTATAGTTTTCTGAAATGCTTCTGTATGCACTTCTCTGAAAATATTCCTATAAATCTTAAGCTTAGCTGCATATAGCTATTATAGCTACCTCTTCCTCTCATAAATTTTCTCCTTTATTAATTTATATTAATTTTAATATATTTTCTGCTCAACATGCTCACGGCTTATACTCATTAGGTTCTTCTATTTATCCTCGAATATTTTTGTCTGCAATTCTATGCTATCCTATATATACACTCGGTTCAAAGCTTACCATATTTTCTGCTATATATCGTCTTGTATATTCCTCTAAATATTCTCAGCTAAATTCACATATTGTATTCTCTATTATGACCTCCCTCTCTATCTCTCTCCCTCTCTCTCTCTCTCTCACTCTCTCTCATAGAGCATCGACTAGTTACAGCATGACCTCGCTTACTTCCTTGATCTCACTAAAATAACTCTTTTTAGCTAACTGCTGCTGTTTCAGGCAGCCTCTCTCGCCCACAAGCTGTGCATAAATCAAACATTTTGCCAAGCAGCTTTTCATATATGCCTTGGCATGTTGGCCATCTTTTTTTTTACTGCCAACTCCCTCGGCTGCTTGACTTGCTGCCAACTGTTAAGTCGTTCATTAAACGGCTCTCAACGAAGCTAACAGCCTCCCGCACAGCCTTCTACACAGTTAATAAGCGAGCTACGTACATAAAAAAAATACAAAATAAAACGATGTACTTGTAAATACACACACAGACACATAAATAGGTATATATATAAAGCATACGCAGCGTGGGCCGTGCGTATAAACTGCCTTATTTTTATGTAGCCGCGAATGTGTCAAGCGTTTGTAAACTCATTAAAATGTGCTCCACGTGCCGACAGTTGAAAGTTATGTGGCAAGTGGAGCAGCTGCCGCCCCAGGCAGTAATATTTTCCTAACCTGCCTCGAGCAGGTTTTTAATTGAGCCCGACTGAGGAGCAGTGAATTCAGCTAGAACTGCAATCAAATTCAGTTTGATTTATGCGCCGAGCTTGCCTCGAATGGTTGATTGCATTTTAAAGCTGGCCACAAAACTACGCCAGCGTTTAAATCAACATTTAGATGGCAACGAACGCTTTACAGGCAAACACTCCACTCAGCCAGACAGATCCACAAATATGCCCGAAAAACAGTTGAACAGAGAGTCAGTTGGTGGCTCTTCAGCTGCTGCTGCTGATGATGATGATGAGGCAGGCAAAAGCAAAGCATAGTTGCTACAAATCATCATGTGCATGCCACGCCCCCCACCCTTTCTGTACGCCCATGTCTGACTGGTGCTTGTGTTCTGTTCAGTTTCTTGTTTTTTTTTTTCCTTCTCTTTTTCGTGCTGTTACGTAAATTATTGTCTGTCTCCCTGTTGCTCGCTCTTCCACTGTCACTTTTCACTACACTTCAGCTTTTATATATTTTTTTTTCGAGCGCGCTTTTTCCCTCACACACACACACACGCTTGTGTCTTCTTGTATTTTATTGCATATTCCCCATTCGCTTGTCTGCCTTTGTTACTTAAAGACGTTATTCTAGCCAACTTTTGTGCCACATTAAAGCAACAGCAGCTTGTCTCACTCCCCCTTCCTCTCTGCCTCTCGCTCTGCCGTAATTTGATAGTGCTGCATAGTTTTGGGACTATCATTTTCGGGTCTAGGGCGCCCCTCGTTATAATAATGCCCGGGCCAAGTAGGAGCTTCACTCGCATTATAAGCAAGATGAATTGTTCCAAACTTAACAGAACAGAAACAGAGAATGATTGAAAGCGAGATAGAACGAGCTGGCATTGCCAGAGCAACAGAGAGCGTGGGAGAGAGATAGGGAGAGAGAGATGGGGAGCGAAAAGCCGGCGGAATTAGAATGTAAATTATGCAAGTGACATAGAAAAATGGCAAAAGAACTCTAAAAAAAAAAAAAAGGGAAGGAAAAATAGACTAAGCTGAAATAACAAAAGAAATAAAATGCTTGGCTTAAATTTCAAAATGAAGCTGCCTGCGAATTTATGTGGATTAGTTTATGGACAATTCCTTTGTGCGCTGCAAAAAGTCGAGGATTAACTCGAAACGGAACGGAAAAAATTTATATCGCTTGCAAAGGGTCAGTTCCACAAGTCGAGCTGAACAAAGGCAGAAATAGAATTTAAAACTAGCCAAACTATACAAAATAAAATTAAATATTATTTTGTTGGACATTGAGTAAAAATAAAGCTGATCGAGCAGTCGAGAATTAAATTCGTTTTACTTCAAATTAAATTAGTATTTTATATACCATTATAAGTACTTTTACTATAATAATAATACATTTTAGTGGTGCAAGGAGTGAGGAAATAAAGTGAAATAAATATGACATATAAATATAAAAATATATAATTTAAATAAAATATAAAAATATTTTTAGAAGCAAACGAAATTAAAAAAAAAAAAACGAAAAAATAAAAAACTGAATAAATTTTAAAATGTAAAAAAAATCTATATATCTAATATTATTTTTATAGAAAAGCTAATATTCCAGAAAAAAAAAATAATATAAGACATGAAAAGCTTTTCCTCTTATACAAAACTAGCTCTTCTATTCAATACCTTTTTAAGGTCTTTGTCTAAAAGCCTTTCGGGCTTTGTCGCAAATTAAATAAATTGCATTTACCTGCCCGCCCGAAATGTTCGATAATCAACGAGTCCACAGAAATATGCCAAAAATGTGGGGCCAAATAGAATGTGGCCAACGTGTGGACCGGCCACAGGAGGGCGTGAGGCAAGCCGAGACGAGAAGCTGCTTTGGAATTAATTCATTTAAAAGCGAGCACAAATAAATAGCAGCAGCGGCAACATTTAGAAAGCGGAAAAGCGTCTGATTGCTGCAATCCTGCATCCCGAATCCTTTTTTGCACTTAAGTGATAAACAAATAGACAAACACAAATGCGAATGTGAATGCGAATGTGAATGTGAATGCGAATGCCAGCCAGATCGAGTGTGAAAAGTGGCAGGCAGCAAATGCAGCTGGCAGTTGAGCTGAGGGTAGCTGCCAGCCAGGACTCAGCGCACCCAAATGTCCTGGCCACAGCAGCAGCTCCGACTCCAACTGCATCATCAGCATAATCAACGCGCGCGCCGTTGGCTTTTTGCGTCGTAAATTGCTGAGTGCTCAGTCCAAGTGCCTGCCACAGCACACACA
>JAWNOM010000337.1:37500-44457 GCA_035045965.1 Drosophila aldrichi | reverse complement strand
TAACTGCTTATAGACCTTCTTCACTCTGACTAGGCTCAGAAAAGCCATGACTTATGTTACATAAATATATGCACAACTATTTTAGTGAATGTGACACAAACGCAAGTTGAAACTTGAGTTAAGGCAGCTGCATGACAAAAGCCGAATGCTAGACCCTCGACGGAAGGAACTTGAACACCAAAGACTCAATACTTGAAAGCATGTGTAAATATGAATCATAAGTGCTCCCAAAATGGAAAACATAATCATATAACTCACAGAAATGTATATAAAGCCATCTGTTTAACAACCAATCGAGTTCCATATGTAATTATTGATTTCGATAACTTTTTTCGATAACTTTTCGATAACTTTTTCGATAACTTTTCGATAACTTTTTATCAATAACTGCTTATAGACCTTCTTCACTCTGACTAGGCTCAGAAAAGCCATGACTTATGTTACATAAATATATGCACAACTATTTTAGTGAATGTGACACAAACGCAAGTTGAAACTTGAGTTAAGGGAGCTGCATGAGAAAAGCTGAATGCTAGACCCTCGACTGAAGGAACTTGAACACCAAAGACTCAATACTTGAAAGCATGTGTGAATATGAATCATAAGTGCTCCCAAAATGGAAAACATAATCCATATAACTCACAGAAATGTATATAAAGCCATCTGTTTAACAACCAATCGAGTTCCATATGTAATTATTGATTTCGATAACTTTTTCGATAACTTTTCGATAACTTTTTCGATAACTTTTCGATAACCAAAAATCAATAACTGCTTATAGACCTTCTTCACTCTGACTAGGCTCAGAAAAAAGCCATGACTTATGTTACATAAATATATGCACAACTATTTTAATGAATGTGACACAAACGCAAGTTGAAACTTGAGAAAAAAATGCTGCATGACAAACGCCGAATGCTAGACCCTCGACGGAAGGAACTTGAACACCAAAGACTCAATACTTGAAAGCATGTGTAAATATGAATCATAAGTGCTCCCAAAATGGAAAACATAATCATATAACTCACAGAAATGTATATAAAGCCATCTGTTTAACAACCAATCGAGTTCCATATGTAATTATTGATTTCGATAACTTTTCCGATAACTTTTCGATAACTTCTTCGATAACTTTTCGATAACTTTTCGATAACTTTTTATCAATAACTGCTTATAGACCTTCTTCACTCTGACTAGGCTCAGAAAAGCCATGACTTAAGTCACATAAATATATGCACAACTATTTTAGTGAATGTGACACAAACGCAAGTTGAAACTTGAGTTAAGGGAGCTGCATGGCAAAAGCCGAATGCTAGACCCTCGACGGAAGGAACTTGAACACCAAAGACTCAATACTTGAAAGCATGTGTAAATATGAATCATAGAATTAGCTCCCAAAATGGAAAACATAATCATATAACTCACAGAAATGTATATAAACCGCATCTGTTTAACAACCAATCGAGTTCCATATGTAATTATTGATTTCGATAACTTTTCCGATAACTTTTCGATAACTTTTTCGATAACTTTTCGATAACTTTTTATCAATAACTGCTTATAGACCTTCTTCACTCTGACTAGGCTCAGAAAAGCCATGACTTATGTTACATAAATATATGCACAACTATTTTAGTGAATGTGACACAAACGCAGGATTGAAACTTGAGTTAAGGGAGCTGCATGACAAAAACCGAATGCTAGACTCACGACGGAAGGAACTTGAACACCAAAGACTCAATACCTGAAAGCATGTGTAAATATGAATCATAAGTGCTCCCAAAATGGAAAACATAATCATATAACTCACAGAAATGTATATAAAGCCATCTGTTTAACAACCAATCGAGTTCCATATGTAATTATTGATTTCGATAACTTTTTCGATAACTTTTCGATAACTTTTCGATAACTTTTTCGATAACTTTTCGATAACTTTTATCAATAACTGCTTATAGACCTTCTTCACTCTGACTAGGCTCAGAAAAGCCATGACTTATGTTACATAAATATATGCACAACTATTTTAGTGAATGTGACACAAACGCAAGTTGAAACTTGAGTTAAGGGAGCTGCATGACAAAAGCTGAATGCTAGACCCTCAACGGAAGGAACTTGAACACCAAAGACTCAATACTTGAAAGCATGTGTAAATATGAATCATAAGTGCTCCCAAAATGGAAAACATAATCATATAACTCACAGAAATGTATATAAAGCCATCTGTTTAACAACCAATCGAGTTCCATATGTAATTATTGATTTCGATAACTTTTTCGATAACTTTTCGATAACTTTTTCGATAACTTTTCGATAACTTTTTATCAATAACTGCTTATAGACCTTCTTCACTCTGACTAGGCTCAGAAAAGCCATGACTTATGTTACATAAATATATAAACAACTATTTTAGTGAATGTGACACAAACGCAAGTTGAAACAAGAGTTAAGGGAGCTGCATGAGAAAAGCTGAATGCTAGACCCTCGACTGAAGGAACTTGAACACCAAGAAGACTCAATACTTGAAAGCATGTGTGAATATGAATCATAAGTGCTCCCAAAATGGAAGCTATAATCATATAACTCACAGAAATGTATATAAAGCCATCTGTTTAACAACCAATCGAGTTCCATATGTAATTATTGATTTCGATAACTTTTTCGATAACTTTTCGATAACTTTTTCGATAACTTTTCGATAACTTTTTATCAATAACTGCTTATAGACCTTCTTCACTCTGACTAGGCTCAGAAAAGCCATGACTTATGTTACATAAATATATGCACAACTATTTTAATGAATGTGACACAAACGCAAGTTGAAACTTGGGCTGCATGACAAACGCCGAATGCTAGACCCTCGACGGAAGGAACGCGAACACCAAAGACTCAATACTTGAAAGCATGTGTAAATATGAATCGCATAAGTGCTCCCAAAATGGAAAACATAATCATATAACTCACAGAAATGTATATAAAGCCATCTGTTTAACAACCAATCGAGTTCCATATGTAATTATTGATTTCGATAACTTTTCCGATAACTTTTCGATAACTTCTTCGATAACTTTTCGATAACTTTTCGATAACTTTTTATCAATAACTGCTTATAGACCTTCTTCACTCTGACTAGGCTCAGAAAAGCCATGACTTATGTTACATAAATATATGCACAACTATTTTAGTGAATGTGACACAAACGCAAGTTGAAAACTTGAATTAAAGATGCTGCATGACAAAAGCCGAATGCTAGACCCTCGACGGAAGGAACTTGAACACCAAAGACTCAATACTTGAAAGCATGTGTAAATATGAATCATAAGTGCTCCCAAAATGGAAAACATAATCATATAACTCACAGAAATGTATATAAAGCCATCTGTTTAACAACCAATCGAGTTCCCTATGTAATTATTGATTTCGATAACTTTTTCGATAACTTTTCGATAACTTTTTCGATAACTTTTCGATAACTTTTTATCAATAACTGCTTATAGACCTTCTTCACTCTGACTAGGCTCAGAAAAGCCATGACTTATGTTACATAAATATATGCACAACTATTTTAGTGAATGTGACACAAACCGCAAGTTGAAACTTGAGTTAAGGGAGCTGCATGACAAAAAACCGAATGCTAGACCCTCGACGGAAGGAACTTGAACACCAAAGACTCAATACCTGAAAGCATGTGTAAAACTGAATCATAAGTGCTCCCAAAATGGAAAACATAATCATATAACTCACAGAAATGTATATAAAGCCATCTGTTTAACAACCAATCGAGTTCCATATGTAATTATTGATTTCAATAACACCCTCGATAACTTTTCGATAACTTTTCGATAACTTTTTCGATAACTTTTCGATAACTTTTCATCAATAACTGCTTATAGACCTTCTTCACTCTGACTAGGCTCAGAAAAGCCATGACTTATGTTACATAAATATATGCACAACTATTTTAGTGAATGTGACACAAACGCAAGTTGAAACTTGAGTTAAGGGAACACATGACCATGGGGAAATGCTAGACCCTCGACGGAAAAAAGCTTGAACACCAAAGACTCAATACCTGAGAAAGCATGTGTAAATATGAATCATAAGTGCTCCCCAAAATGGAAAACATAATCATATAACTCACAGAAATGTATATAAAGCCATCTGTTTAACAACCAATCGAGTTCCATATGTAATTATTGATTTCCATAACTTTTTTCGATAACTTTTCGATAACTTTTTCGATAACTTTTGATAACTTTTTATCAATAACTGCTTATAGACCTATCTTCACTCTGACTAGGCTCAGAAAAGCCATGACTTATGTTACATAAATATATGCACAACTATTTTAGTGAATGTGACACAAACGCAAGTTGAAACTTGAGTTAAGGGAGCTGCATGAGAAAAGCTGAATGCTAGACCCTCGACTGAAGGAACTTGAACACCAAAGACTCAATACTTGAAAGCATGTGTGAATATGAATCATAAGTGCTCCCAAAATGGAAAACATAATCATATAACTCACAGAAATGTATATAAAGTCATCTGTTTAACAACCAATCGAGTTCCATATGTAATTATTGATTTCGATAACTTTTCGATAACTTTTCGATAACTTTTTCGATAACTTTTCGATAACTTTTTATCAATAACTACTTATAGACCTTCTTCACTCTGACTAGGCTCAGAAAAGCCATGACTTATGTTACATAAATATATGCACAACTATTTTAGTGAATGTGACACAAACGCAAGTTGAAACTTGAGTTAAGGGAGCTGCATGACAAAAGCTGAATGCTAGACCCTCGACGGAAGGAACTAGAACACCAAAGACTCAATACTTGAAAGCATGTGTAAATATGAATCATAAGTGCTCCCAAAATGGAAAACATAATCATATAACTCACAGAAATGTATATAAAGCCATCTGTTTAACAACCAATCGAATTCCATATATAATTATTGATTTCGATAACTTTTCCGATAACTTTTCGATAACTTATACAAATGAGAAAATTACGATAACTTTTCGATAACTTTTAATCAATAACTGCTTATAGACCTTCTTCACTCTGACTAGGCTCAGAAAAGCCATGACTTATGTTACATAAATATATGCACAACTATTTTAGTGAATGTGACACAAACGCAAGTTGAAACTTGAAAAAAGGTTAAGGGAGCTGCATGACAAAAGCCGAATGCTAGACCCTCGACGGAAGGAACTTGAACACCAAAGACTCAATACTTGAAAGCATGTGTAAATATGAATCATAAGTGCTCCCAAAATGGAAAACATAATCATATAACTCACAGAAATGTATATAAAGCCATCTGTTTAACAACCAAGTATTGAGTCTTTGGTGTTCATTGCCTCTGTCGAGGGTCTAGCATTCGGCTTTTGTCAATGCAGCTCCATAACTCAAGTTTTCAACTTGCTGTTTGTGTCCACCATTCACTAAAATAGTTGTGCATATATTTTATGTAACATAAGTCATAACTTTTTCTAAGCCTAGTCAAGTGGGATGAAGAAGATTTCTATAAGCAGTTATTGATAAAAAGTTGTCGAAAAGTTATCGAAAAAGTTATCGAAAAGTTCTCGAAAAAAAATTATCGAGATCAATCCCTGCATGTGAAACTCATGGAAGTGACAACTGGTAACTGCTCATACATTTCTGTGAGTTATATGATTATGTTTTCTATTTTTGGAAGCTCTTATGATTCTATATTTACACATTAGCTTGCAAGTATTGAGATCTTTGGTGTTCAAATACCTTAAGTCGAGGAAGTCTAACATTCGGCTTTTGTCATGCAGCTACCGCCAGCTCCAGTTTCAACTTGCGTTTGTTTCACATTCACTAAAGTAGTTGTGCATATATTTATGTAACATAAATCATGAGCTGACTGAAGCCTGAGTCAAGTGAAGAAGGTCTATAAGCAGTTATTGATAAAAAGTTATCGAGAAGTTATCGAAAAAATTATCGAAAAGTTGTCGATCAAGTAACCGAAAAGTTATCGAAATCAATAATTACATATGGAACTCGATTGGTTGTTAAACAGATGACTTTATACTCATTTCTGTGAGTTATATGATTATGTTTTCCACTCAAGGAGCACTTATGATTCATATTTACACATGCTTTCAGGTATTGAGTCTTTGGTGTTCAAGTTCCTTCCGTTGAGGGTCTAGCAATCAGCTTTTGTCATGCAGCTCCTGCATAACTCAAGTTTCAACTTTGCGTTTGTGTCACATTCACTAAAATAGTTGTGCATATATTTATGTAACATAAGTTATGGCCTTTCTGAGATGAGTCAGAGTGAAGAAGGTCTATAAGCAGTTATTGATAAAAAGTTGTCGAAAAGTTGTCGAAAAGTTGTCGAAAAAGTTATCGAGAGAGTTACCGAAAAATGTTATCGAAATCAGTAATTACTTATGGAACTCGGTTGGTTGTTAAACAGATGGCTTTATAATCATTTCTGTGAGTTATATGATTATGTTTTCCATTTTGGGAGCACTTATGATTCATATTTACACATGCTTTCAAGTATTGAGTCTTTTGTGTTCAAGTTCCTTCCGTCGAGGGTCTAGCATTCGGCGTTTGTCATGCAGCCCAAGTTTCAACTTACGTTTGTGTCACATTCACTAAAATAGTTGTGCATATATTTATGTAACATAAGTCATGGCTTTTCTGAGCCTAGTCAGAGTGAAGAAGGTCTATAAACAGTTATTGATAAAAAGTTATCGAAAAGTTATCGAAAAAGTTATCGAAAAGTTATCGAAAAAGTTATCGAAATCAATAATTACATATGGAACTCGATTGGTTGTTAAACAGATGGCTTTATATACATTTCTGTGAGTTATATGATTATGTTTTTCCATTTTGGGAGCACTTATGATTCATATTTACACATGCTTTCAAGTATTGAGTCTTTGGTGTTCAAGTTCCTTCCGTTGAGGGT
>JAWNOM010000337.1:0-32500 GCA_035045965.1 Drosophila aldrichi | reverse complement strand
AAGTATTGAGTCTTTGGTGTTCAAGTTCCTTCCGTCGAGGGTCTAGCATTCGGCGTTTGTCATGCCCAAGCCCAAGTTTCAACTTGCGTTTGTGTCACATTCACTAAAATAGTTGTGCATATATTTATGTAACATAAGTCATGGCTTTTCTGAGCCTAGTCAGAGTGAAGAAGGTCTATAAGCAGTTATTGATAAAAAGTTATCGAAAAGTTATCGAAAAAGTTATCGAAAAGTTATCGAAAAGTTATCGAAAAAGTTATCGAAATCAATAATTACATATGGAACTCGATTGGTTGTTAAACAGATGGCTTTATATACATTTCTGTGAGTTATATGATTATGTTTTCCATTTTGGGAGCACTTATGATTCATATTTACACATGCTTTCAAGTATTGAGTCTTTGGTGTTCAAGTTCCTTCCGTCGAGGGTCTAGCATTCGGCTTTTGTCATGCAGCTCCCTTAACTCAAGTTTCAACTTGCGTTTGTGTCAAATTCACTAAAATAGTTGTGCATATATTTATGTAACATAAGTCATGGCTTTTCTGAGCCTAGTCAGAGTGAAGAAGGTCTATAAGCAGTTATTGATAAAAAGTTATCGAAAAGTTATCGAAAAAGTTGTCGAAAAGTTATCGAAAAGTTATCGAAAAAGTTATCGAAATCAATAATTACATATGGAACTCGATTGGTTGTTAAACAAAACAGATGGCTTTATATACATTTCTGTGTGTTATATGATTATGTTTTCCATTTTGGGAGCACTTATGATTCATATTTACACATGCTTTCAAGTATTGAGTCTTTGGTGTTCAAGTTCCTTCCGTTGAGGGTCTAGCATTCAGCTTTTGTCATGCAGCTCCCTTAACTCAAGTTTCAACTTGCGTTTGTGTCACATTTGCTAAAATAGTTGTGCATATATTTATGTAACATAAGTCATGGCTTTTCTGGAGCCTAGTCAGAGTGAAGAAGGTCTATAAGCAGTTATTTATAAAAAGTTATCGAAAAGTTATCGAAAAAGTTATCGAAAAGTTATCGGAAAAGTTATCGAAATCAATAATTACATATGGAACTCGATT
The DNA here is from genome assembly GCA_035045965.1 of Drosophila aldrichi. Lineage (NCBI taxonomy): Eukaryota > Metazoa > Arthropoda > Insecta > Diptera > Drosophilidae > Drosophila > Drosophila aldrichi. The sequence continues at coordinate 31,426 of JAWNOM010000337.1, read as the reverse complement.
GGTTGTTAAACAGATGGCTTTGTATACATTTCTGTGAGTTATATGATTATGTTTTCTATTTTGGGAGCACTTATGATTCATATTTACACATGCTTTCAGGTATTGAGTCTTTGGTGTTCAAGTTCCTTCCGTCGAGGGTCTAGCATTCGGCTTTTGTCATGCAGCTGCCTTAACTCAAGTTTCAACTTGCGTTTGTGTCACATTCACTAAAATAGTTGTGCATATATTTATGTAACATAAGTCATGGCTTTTCTGAGCCTAGTCAGAGTGAAGAAGGTCTATAAGCAGTTATTGATAAAAAAAGTTATCGAAAAGTTATCGAAAAAGTTATCGAAAGGTTATCGAAAAAGTTATCGAAATCAATAATTACTTATGGAACTCGATTGGTTGTTAAACAGATGGATTTATATACATTTCTGTGAGTTATATGATTATGTTTTCCATTTTGGGAGCACTTATGATTCATATTTACACATGCTTTCAGGTATTGAGTCTTTGGTGTTCAAGTTCCTTCCGTCGAGGGTCTAGCATTCGGCTTTTGTCATGCAGCTCCCTTAACTCAAGTTTCAGCTTGCGTTTGTGTCACATTCACTAAAATAGTTGTGCATATATCTATGTAACATAAGTCATGGCTTTTCTGAGCCTAGTCAGAGTGAAGAAGGGTCTATAAGCAGTTATTGATAAAAAGTTATCGAAAAGTTATCGAAAAGTTATCGAAAAGTTATCGAAAAGTTATCGAAAAAGTTATCGAAATCAATAATTATATATGGAACTCGATTGGTTGTTAAACAGATGGCTTTATATACATTTCTGTGAGTTGGTATGATTATGTTTTCCATTTTGGGAGCACTTATGATTCATATTTACACATGCTTTTAAGTATTGAGTCTTTGGTGCACAACTATTTTAGTGAATGTGACACAAACGCAAGTTGAAACTTGAGTTAAGGGAGCTGCATGACAAAAGCCGAATGCTAGACCCTCGACGGAAGGAACTTGAACACCAAAGACTCAATACTTGAAAGTATGTGTAAATATGAATCATAAGTGCTCCCAAAATGGAAAACATAATCATACAACTCACAGAAATGTATATAAAGCCATCTGTTTAACAACTAATCGAGTTCCATATGTAATTATTGATTTCGATAACTTTTTCGATAACTTTTCGATAACTTTTCGATAACTTTTTCGATAACTTTTTATCAATAACTGCTTATAGACCTTCTTCACTCTGACCAGGCTCAGAAAAGCCATGACTGATGTACATAAATATATGCACAACTATTTTAGTGAATGTGACACAAACGTAAGTTGAAACTTGAGTTAAGGGAGCTGCATGACAAAAGCCGAATGCTAGACCCTCGACGGAAGGAACTTGAACACCAAAGACTCAATACTTGAAAGCATGTGTAAATATGAATCATAAGTGCTCCCAAAATGGAAAACATAATCATATAACTCACAGAAATGTATATAAAGCCATCTGATTAACAACCAATCGAGTTCCATATGTAATTATTGATTTCGATAACTTTTTCGATAACTTTTTCGATAACTTTTCGATAACTTTTCGATAACTTTTCGATAACTTTTTATCAATAACTGCTTATAGACCTTCTTCACTCTGACTAGGCTCAGAAAAGCCATGACTTATGTTACATAAATATATGCACAACTACTCTAGTGAATGTGACACAAACGCAAGTTGAAACTTGAGTTAAGGGAGCTGCATGACAAAAGCCGAATGCTAGACCCTCGACGGAAGGAACTTGATCACCAAAGACTCAATACTTCTGAAAGTATGTGTAAATATGAATCGTAAGTGCTCCCAAAATAAATAACTCACAGAAATGTATATAAAGCCATCTGTTTAACAACCAACTTTTTCGATAACTTTTCGATAACTTTTTCGATAACTTTTCGATAACTTTTTATCAATAACTGCTTATAGACCTTCTTCACTCTGACCAGGCTCAGAAAAGCCATGACTTATGTTACAAAAATATATGCACAACTATTTTAGTGAATGTGACACAAACGCAAGTTGAAACTTGAGTTAAGGGAGCTGCCTGACAAAAGCTGAATTCTAGACCCTCGACGGAAGGAACTTGAACACCAAAGACTCAATACTTGAAAGCATGTGTAAATATGAATCATAAGTGCTCCCAAAATGGAAAACATAATCATATAACTCACAGAAATGTATATAAAGCCATCTGTTTAACAACCAATCGAGTTCCATAAGTAATTATTGATTTCGATAACTTTTTCGATAACTTTTCGATAACTTTTTCGATAACTTTTTATCAATAACTGCTTATAGACCTTCTTCACTCTGACCAGGCTCAGAAAAGCCATGACTTATGTTACAAAAATATATGCACAACTATTTTAGTGAATGTGACACAAACGCAAGTTGAAACTTGAGTTAAGGGGGCTGCATGACAAAAGCTGAATTCTAGACCCTCGACGGAAGGAACTTGGAAACCAAAGACTCAATACTTGAAAGCATGTGTAAATATGAATCATAAGTGCTCCCAAAACTTGGAAAACATAATCATATAACTCACAGAAATGTATATAAAGCCATCTGTTTAACAACCAATCGAGTTCCATAGCCTGTAATTATTGATTTCGATAACTTTTTACGATAACTTTTCGATAACTTTTCGATCAACTTTTTCGATAACTTTTTGATATCTTTTTATCAATAACTGCTTATAGACCTTCTTCACTCTGACCAGGCTCAGAAAAGCCATGACTTATGTTACATAAATATATGCACAACTAATACAGTGAATGTGACACAAACGCAAGTTGGAAAACTTGAGCTGTGCATGACAAACGCCGAATGCTAGACCCTCGACGGAAGGAACTTGAACACCAAAGACTCAATACTTGAAAGCATGTGTAAATATGAATCATAAGTGCTCCCAAAATAAATAACTCACAGAAATGTATATAAAGCCATCTGTTTAACAACCAACTTTTTCGATAACTTTTCGATAACTTTTTCGATAACTTTTCGATAACTTTTTATCAATAACTGCTTATAGACCTTCTTCACTCTGACCAGGCTCAGAAAAGCCATGACTTATGTTACAAAAATATATGCACAACTATTTTAGTGAATGTGACACAAACGCAAGTTGAAACTTGAGTTAAGGGAGCTGCATGACAAAAGCTGAATTCTAGACCCTCGACGGAAGGAACTTGGAAACCAAAGACTCAATACTTGAAAGCATGTGTAAATATGAATCATAAGTGCTCCCAAAATGGAAAACATAATCATATAACTCACAGAAATGTATATAAAGCCATCTGTTTAACAACCAATCGAGTTCCATATGTAATTATTGATTTCGATAACTTTTTCGATAACTTTTCGATAACTTTTCGATAACTTTTAGATAACTTTTTCGATCACATTTTATCAATAACTGCTCATAGACCTTCTTCACTCTAACCAGGCTCAGAAAAGCCATGACCGGTGTTACATAAATATATGCACAACTATTTTAGTGAATGTGACACAAATGTAAAAGATATATAAATAAATATATATATATATATTAATAAGAATATATATTAGAGTTCAGCCACCCCTTAGTAATAAGTTCATTAAATAAACCGTTTTGCATCCCAAATAAATAAAAATGAAATTAATTTCCAGTGCACAGAAGGTGTAAAGAGAGAAACTTGTAAAACTCTCAGTAAATAACAAAAAAAAAAAAAAAAAATAAAAAAGAGGAGAGAACAATCAAGACAAAGACTTAAAAATAGATTAATGTCATCCATTAAACTCTGCTTAATTTTATTTTAACACACACACTCTCTCTTTCTCTCTCTCTCTCTCTCACACACACACTCTCTCTGTCTCTTCCTCTTTTTACTGTAATGTTTGATATCTTACTTTTCGCTCTTCTACTTGCAATTATTCTGCAATTGAGTATTGTCTTACAATTCGATTAAAAATTAAATGAGTTTGATTCTCTAACTTGTCTCCAGCTGCCGCCCTAAGCATACAGAGATAATGCCCAGAGAGTCTCACTGTTCTCTAATATTTGAAATTCGCATTAATGCTCTGTGCTTCTGTTTGTTGCATTTGCTTTGGCCGCTTTTTATTTGACTCCTTGATGAGTTTACCCAGCTGCTTGGTTTTTTCCTTTGCAACCTTTTATTGTTCATTCGTAATTTGCTTAGCTGAACATAAATCACGACCGCAGCGCGCGCATTACCAACTCGCTTAGCCGGGCTAAGCTGAGGCTCTGGAGCACAATAACTGTTGCCGCATGCCACGCCCCCCCCCCGACGACGCTTGCCACGTGCCCAAGTTGTGAATATTATGAGAAAGCCAAAGAGACAGAGAGGGAGAGAGAGAGATAGAGAGATCGCATGGAATTTATGTAATTTGAATATATTGAATATTATATTTAGGGATATTATTAAAACCGCGCTGCAAAAAATGTATTAAAAGCAAACAAAACCTAATGCGAATATATTAAAAGAGATGAGAAGCAGCAGCAGCTGAGAAATGTTCAACGAATATAACAAAAGGCTTTCAACCCACGCATTCTCCGGTTATTTGCCTGATTGGATTTGGCCAACAATAAAAAAGATTTTCTGCTTCTTGCCTGTTTCCTTAACGCGGCGCAATTAAATGTAACCGGGAAAACTGTGAAGAGCCCTTGCGTAAACACTTTCCGCCCACTCGACAAAAAAAAAAAGAAAAGGTTTTCGCAATTAAATTTTGAAAAGGCAACCGCAATTGAAATCAAAGCGAAACCCCGTCAAAATGCAACACGCAATTCGCTTTTATTTTGATTTTCATTTGTATTTTGATTTTTATTTTGTACACAGTTTTGGCGAAAATTGTTTTTAAATAGTTCGTGCAGCTCTTTGCGCCTTCAATTGGATTCAATTGAATTTAGTTTGATTGGTCAATATGCCAGGAATCACCGAGAAAGTTTTCAACTTTTCTGCGGCTTTAGTCTGAACAGCTCGAAAGTTTTTATTGGGCATTGCACGCAATGACTTGACCTCCTCCCCCCCCCCAAAAAAAAAAAAATACTCGACTAGTTTGCGGCTGCGGCTGTGGCTTTGTTCGACTTGCAAATGAAAATAGTTTCGCCCAGAGCAATAGCAATACCAACTGAAAATGTTGTGCGGCAAGCCAAATTAAAGGCATTCGACAGTCAGCTGGCCAGCTGGCCAAAACTTTGCCATTTTTCCACTTCATATAACAATATGACAGTGCCGAAAGAAATGCATGAGTGAAGAAAAAGGAAAAGCCACCAGGCAGCAGCCAGAAGGGCACAACAAACATAGCAAATTATATATGCAACAACTGTGCCACGCGGCGAGGGAGTCTGCAAAGCCAAATTGAGCAACATAAACGGGCCGTAGAGTGAGGGGGGACCCGCCCACTGTTAGCCTGGCCAGAAGCCAGTCAATTTTCAAGTGGCCAGCAAAGACAGTCGCGTCGAGAATAGTTTACTTGCAATATTTGTGTCGGAGCGGACTTAAGATGGATGCCAAATGGAAGAGCTTTAAATGCAATTCGAAAACAGAGCTTTAAGTCGATGGAAAATAAACGGAATGAGTTTTAGAGCAGCACTGATAGCAGGGGCTTTGAATGTGATACGAAAACTTAAATAAATGTGTGCAGAAATAAACAGAGCTCTAGCGAAAGGCAACATTTGATTTCCCAAGGGAAGATTTTAACGGAGATTTTCTGTGAGTAGAGATAATGCAAATATCTAATTTAAATAAGACAAGCTGCAAGTGGACTTGGAAGTGAATTTATGTATGATTCTCTTAGGGCTATTAATTATGCAAGTACATGTTGAATAAACATATTGAATAAGTGACAAATTGTTACTCAAAAATACAAATAAAAATTCGAAGTTAGAGAATACCAAGTTAAGAAATAATAAATTATAAAATTACAGAAATTTTGGATTTTTATTACTATAAATACATATACATATGTATTTAAATTCTCTATTATTCGGTTTATTAAATTTTCTAAAAAAAAAAATAATTTAAATTCTATATTATAAAATTTTAAAAATTATTAATAAATAAATATAATATATATATTAAACTTTCTAAAAAATAATTTAAATTAAATATTTAAAAAATTAAAAAATTATTAATAAATAACTATAATAAAAATTATTAGTTTATTATGAAATAAAAATAAAATAAAATAAAAAAATTATATAATTAATAAATAATATAATAAAAATTATTAGTTTATTATGAAATAAAAAAAAAATTAAATAAAAAAAATAATAATATTAATAAATAATATAATAAATAAATAAATATTATCTAGTTAAGCATTCACTGCAAAAATTATAGTTTAAATATTTACTGTCAATTCACATTATACCTGCTTGGCTTGACAGTTCATCATTTGTCAACTGCCTATGCCCATTGCTCTTTTCAAAAAACATAAATAAATTCCTTATTGTAGAAAGACAATAGCAAATAGAATTGGACAAACCTTGACAGCGACAAAAGTTATTTAAAATCTATTTATTGGGATGAAAGATCTACCCTGATTCAACAAGAGTCATACGACAGTCTCAGTAATAAAAGAGAAGTTTTCTGAATTTCATTAGAGTTTAATTCCTTAAATTAACAAGCAAAACCCATTCACCTGGGTATAAATTAATTTGCATTATTATTCATGTTTATCTTTGAAAATCTCAACAACAATTCGCTGTGTGACTTAGCCTTGCAATGGCTCAAGCTGATTCACATTATTCTTCATCCACTCTTCTTCTTCATCTCTTCTGCATCTACTCAAAGGAATCGCTACTTTGACTAAAGATACCTCATGCTCTTATGGTTTATTTATTCATGCTTAGAATAATTTTCAATACACCCTCTATGAATGGAAAGGCTTTTTATTGTATTAGATGCACTGGCACCCGCCACATCCTCTCTCTCTCTCTTTCTCTCACTCTATCTCTGTCTCTTTCGCTTGCTCGGTGTGTGTTTTTGTCTCGAACATTGCGAATCACATAAATGGCGACTGCCTAAAGCAAATCCACATCGATATGCGAGTGGGGCAAGCGCGGAAGAGTTTAAGCTGCTGTTGCTGCTACTGTGTGTGTGTGTGTGTGTGTGAATGTTTCCTCTACCTTGTTGCGTTTCTGTTGCACATGACCACGACGTCTTTACGTAAAACGAGACGGCTTTAAGCGTTACTGAAGAGCACATTCAATAATCTGTCTGGGCGACTTAATCCGGCCCCCACTTAAGGCTCGTTAATGTATTGACTGATAGCATTAATTTATTTTATATACATTTCAGTTGGTGTTTGCATAAATTTCAACAAACTCCAAATTAAATATGTTAATTAAAAGTCGAGCCAAAGAAAAAATGTCAAATGGCCCAACTGTTGCACGAGAAATGCGAATTTTAAATCGAATTTATTGATTGCAATTCAAAGGCAAATGAAATGTAAGAGAAATTCAACATCTATAATTTACATATAAATGATAACGATAGCTAAATATACGCTCTGAATAGATGATTAACCATTGTAACACGAGCTCATTGCTCTTAAAGTACTTTCCCTACATGCCGAGTCCTTTACAGAAACCTAATCAAAGGACGAACTAGCAAACGATAACAGGTGGATGGTATAAGAAATAAAAATAAACACATAAATAAACCCGGAAAAGATTCAAAACAAAACCAAAGCCGAATGAAGTGTGGCAGAGCTTGCTGCAGTCAAGCGTGGCGAGCTATAATAGATGAACGAATGAACGAATGAATGAGTGTGTGAGTGAGTGAGTGAATGAGTGAAATACCTGAGCAGCTGAATGTGAGATTTTGGAGGGCAACAGTTTTAACAACTTCACTCGTGGATAAGCTCTAATGTGCAGAAATTCGCTAACGTTTTTCATCGAGCTGAGAGCTGCCTATACACACACTCACTCACACACACACACACACGCGGCTGCATTGCCTGCTTTAAGGCTTATGGCTTGAATGAAGCGATTATCGCATCTCTGTCAATGTTGGCGCAACCAGTGAAGTGTAACGAGCCACGGCAAACAACAACAACCCAACAACAAAAATCCCGAACGGCAAGCCCAACTGGCTGCCCAGCCATGCAGTCTATCTCGCTTACTCTCATTCTCTCTCTCTCTCCCTCTCACTGTTTCTCTTACACCTGCTACTATCTTATTTATAAAGGTAAAACGTAGCGGCTGCTACGGTGTGTGTGTGTGTGTGGGTGTACTTGTGGGTGTGTGTGGGTGTATTTCTGTGTGTGTATGTGTTTGGCTTCATAAAGTTTACGCCTTGGCTGCCCACTGAAATGCTGCCTTATCCCAGGCAATATGCGTTCGACGAGCTGTGGAGAGTAGCTTGACAATATTAATGATATTTCGCCTTTCACGTTTAGTTAGCTCTCCCACTCTCTCTCTCTCTCTCTCTCTCTCTCTCTCTCTCTCTCTCTCTCTCTCACTCTTTGCTGTGTGCATTTTAAATTCCATTAATGAGTGCAGTGATTATTGAAAGAAAAAAAAAATGCACAATAAATTGAAGAGCTTGAAAAGCTAAGCGAAATGCTCTACAGACACACGCACACACACAGACTTACACAGAGAGAGATAGAAACACCCACACACACACACACACACAGTGAAATGCTCAAATCGAGCTGAATGTGTTGTTGGTTGAGATGGAAAAGGCTTAACGCTAATGCGGCTGATTCAATGAGGAGCATGATGATGATGATGATTCAGATGATGATAATGATAATGATAATGTGCTAAGTTCATATGACAATTGCATAATAAATGGTTTATGCTTTAGCTACAGAGCTCAGCTAGAACTAGGCCAAAGGCAAAGGCAGGCGCTGCTTAAGCTAAGCAGGCATAAATTTAAATACATATATATTTAGTTTCAGCTGTGTGTGTGTGTGTATGTGTGATGGGTACATAAATTTAAATGAAAATTGTATGTAAATGATGTTGATGACGGCAACGCTGATGCTGATGGCATCGAGACGATGTCAAAGTGAAAGTCTGTTATGGTCAGCCCAGTGGATGAGTTGGAGTCGCAGGAGTCGGGGTAGTCACTGTAGTCACTGTAGTCGCTGTAGCTGTGGCCCTTTTATTTATTAATTTCCTGTTTGCATGTGGTGCACCTCAAGCCGGAAAAACAATTTGTTAGCTTGTCAGAAGCAACGACAGCTGAGCAGCAGAGCTCTCAACTCTCAACTCGTGCCCACGCTCCATGTCCGAGTCCGTGGCCGAGTTCCGCCTCAGTTTCGATACTTCCTGTGCCGGCAACTCGTTAACTTGGCTTTAATGTCAATATTTGTGCGCCCTGGCCCTGGCCCGGCCAATGCAACATTTACATAATGAGAATGGCAAATATTGCAATGCGTTTGCTTTTCGCATTAGCTGCAAATTATATTGATATCAATGGCACGAGCAGGAGGCGGGGCAGGGCAGCAAGCAGATTTTGCTGCTTCAATTGAGCAAGTGCATTAAATTAGCATAAAATCAACAAGGCTACTAACTAAATTGCCACCCGTTTCTATAATAGTTGCAAAATACAAAACAATTCTCGCAAAATGAGCATGGCAAACAAGCAGAACAAACATCGCCGCACAGCACGGCAAAGCCAGCTACGACTCTCGAGCCGGACGACAGCTGCAATTAAATTCAATTTAATGTCCATACAAAAGTGTTGAACAACAACACGTTCGAGTAAGAGCTGAAAATGTGGACGGATTAGACAGATATCCTGGAAACGATAAGGAGAAAACATTATTATTAGAATAAGTCTAGCAGAGAGAGAGAGAGAGAGAGAGAGTCAGTCAGTCAGATAAAGCGAGGAGGAGAGTTATAGAGTTTTAAAGACAAAGTATATTAAATTGTTGTTTAATATAAATTGTATGCCGAGACATTAGTTTCACACAATTATAATTCGAATTGCTCTGAACAGCAGGGGATTTCCATAGAGGCCTAGATCTATTATAGATTACAAATTCATACAAAATTGAGAATTATACACTTAAATTATTTAGATATATGCAAGTCTACAGATCAACTCATAATTTAAGACTGAATAGACTCCCTTACAAAAAGCTGCTGAAGCCACAGTCGAAATTATGTTCCCCCCACTAAAATTTTTATTCTTAATAATTCGTAGAAATGACTGTCATTAAAAAAATATATGTATATACTTCTTCTCAAAAATTCCTTAAATTTTGATTGCTTAATTAAATTGGAATACCTTAAGCAGACAAATAAAATTTTTATTCCACGTTTGCTTAGCAATTCCGTTTATATATGGTTCGTATATTAACAAATCAAAAGTTCATATGAAAATACTGTGGCTCAGTTTATTTATGTATAAATAGGATAGTTTAAAATAGTAAGAGACTATTAAAGAAAAAAACTCAAGACAATCAGTCGTGTTTTACTCCTGCTGCCAGAGAGCAGAAGTTGGAGTCTGTGATGTGAACTACAATAGGTTTGCATGGGCAGACTCTCTCTCTCTCTCTCCTTCCTCTGATCAACATATCCGCATCATTTCAATACCCAAGGCTACTATATTCATTTTGGCCTTCATAGTCGACTCTAAAGAATTCTCACTGCCATTCCAGTTGCTAGATGAATGCCTTTAGCCATAGCATGCCCCACTTTCAATGAATTTGCTGCATAGGGCATAGTAATGCACAAAATTGAGGGGAGGCGTGGGCGTAGGGCGTAGTAAACAGCCAAAGGCCAATGGACAAATGCAAACCAACTGTCTGCTTAGCTGCGAGCTGTGTGCGATTTTATTAAATGCGGCACACAATGCAAAACAAATTTCATATGCAAACGCCTGACATTTTGTTGATAGTCTAAAATGTTGAATGTGGCACGCCCTCGCCTACCGCACCGGCCGCCCGAGCGAGGCCAGTGACCGGCAGAGGCCGAGAGCCTTTCAATATGACCCAATTGTTGGCCTTAATGTCAGTGATTCCGTTTTGGCTAAATACCAGCACAGCTGAGGGGCCATTCCAGTTCGAGTTGACCACGAATGACAATAATCAAACATACATTCCCGCACACACACACACACACACTCACACACAGCAAATGACAGACAGTCGTATGCCAACTCTCTGGGCACACGCTGCGTATGCGTCATTCGATATCTATACAAATTGTGCATGCAGTTGACATTTCAGTTGTCTTCCCACTCCTGCTGCTGCTCTGGCATTCATGTTGAAGTTCCCATAGCTGTTTTTTATTTTTATTTTATTTGTTAGAATATATCCATTCACTTTTGATTGAGCGGGTTGCTTTTGTATCCGCCAACTGCTGCAGTCGGATAAAGGCAACACATTTGTTCAAAGTTTATTATCGAGTCAGAGTTTTGGCATGGCTGAAATAAATGTGAATTTATGAGTCTAACTTGGATATGATTTTGACAGCCAAGACTTAAGCTGGCGACAGATATGGGAGCAGCAACTGAACGGGAATTAAGAATCAACTTTTATGCTCACTTTTATTTGCTGGAAATCTATTAAAATCTATAAAACATAAATAACTTAAACAGGACAAAATGAAAGTAGATTAGCTAACATATATTCTATATATAACCTAGTCTACAAATGATTTTTATACCCTGAACCCATTGAAAATGGGAAATCAGGGTATAATGGTTTTGTGAAAAAGTATGTAACAGGCAGAAGGAGGCGTGGCAGACCCCATAAAGTATATATATTCTTGATCAGGGCGATGAGCTGAGTCGATATAGCCCTGTCCGTCCGTCCGTCCGTCTGTCCGTCCGTCCGTCCGTCCGTCCGTCCGTATGAGTGCGTCGATCTCAGAAGTTACAAGAGCTAGAGAGCTGAAATTTTATATGTAGACTCGTGTATACCATACACAGTACGAGTTTATCATATTTTTTCGATAACTCATTCGATATCTTTTTTATCGAGGATAATCGATAAATTTATATTGTTTTTTCAGCCTAATTTAAACACTTTTAGACATAGAGACTTCAGATTTACTGTGTATATGCAATTGACGATTACACACATTTTGTAATTTACAGATTTTGGATACCACGCCCCCTTCGACCCCAATTTGTAAAAAACGTATTTCAAATACTAGAGACTTGTGCTTCGGAATGTACACACATTTATGCATTTTGATTACATTCTGAAAGTTTCATTAAGATCATACGTCTACAAACGAAATTATTCAACAAATAAAATCTCATAGTATTGCCCACACTGCTGCGCAGCCCAAGCGCAGTCGCTGCTTACTGCGCAGTTAGCAGAGCGCGAGCTTATGCATGTGGAGGTATGTGTATGTATGTGTGTATAAAAGAAGTGCAGAATGATTAGAATATCAGTTTGGAGGGTTCAGGGTATCTCCTAGTCGAGCAGTCTCGACTAGAGCCTTCTTACTTGTTTATTTTAATTTTTATTTTTCATTAATTTAAAATTTTAATTTAATTTTAGAGTAATATGCGCTTAACTTAAATTAATTGTATATATGTATATTTTATTATTTATTATTTATATATATTTTATTTATTTTTATTTTTATTATTTTTTTTCTTTAATCTAAAATTTTAATTAAACTTTAGAGTAATATGCGCCTAGCTAAAATTTATTTTATATATATATATATATATATATATATATATATATTTATCTAAAAATTATTATTATTGTATGTAACAGGCAGAAGGAGGCGTGGCAGACCACACAAAGTATATGTATACTTGATCAGGGTGACGAGCTGGAGTCGATTTAGCACTATTCGTCTGTCTATTTCTTCTAAGTATTCCCTTTGCGTATGTCGAAGTATTTCTTCCAAGTATTTCCACTAAGTATTTCCTCTACGTATTTCCTCTACGTATATACTTTACGTAATTCCTCTACGTTTTTAATGCTGAGCTGATCGATCACACACTCTGCTTCAGTTCACTGCGCTGTACGACTCTTCCCAGCAGGCCTGGACGACTGAAGAAATGCTGCAGCTGTTGCCCTTTATATATGGTCACTTTTACTCAAGCACTGTCTCTCTCAAACACAGCAGGTAGCTTCAAGTGACCAATTGGAGCGCTCTCTGCTGCTGCGAGCTTTCTAGCTTCGTTTTTACACATACACATACCAAAAGAGAACTGCTACCTACACATAGACAACTCTAATGATCTTTTGCTCTTTTTCTCTCTTTGCTTTTACTTTGCGCTCGTTACAGTCGAGCTTCAAGTGAGCAATGGGAACGCTCTCTGCTGCTGTGAGCATTCTAGCTTCGTTTTACTTAAATACAAATACCAAATGAATACTGCTACATACACATAGGCAACTTTATGATCTTCTGCACTTCTTCTCAAGGAGAGAAGTACTCAAGTACTCTCTCTCTCAAATGTTGAGCCCGACAGCAGGTAGAGAAGATTCCCAACAATAACAAGCAGTAAAATATATTTTATTTAATTTATGGCTATTTAATTAGTAAACTTTTACTTACTTTATTTCTAATCAATTATTAAATTGATAATAAATACTGCTCTATTGTGAATGTCTAGAAAACTGTCTCAAAGCATCAAAATGCAAGTCACGAACTACCAAAACAGAAAGACGGTGCCATAACACAGCAATTAGCTAATAAACTTAGTTTCTTGTTCGGTTTTCTTTTCGTTTTTCTTTTTTTCTTGTTCTTTCGTAGTTTTTGGCCAAAGCACTCTAATGCTGTGGCTATTAAAAATTACACTAGTAAAAAGTTGTGCAAGTGATTTTTGCACCTGGCCATAAAAGTTTGTGTGTGGCCAAGAGTGACAGCTGTACGGCACGTTTCTGACCAGCTTGATGTGCTGCTGGCCAAGACTCTATTTGGCTGTTGTTGCTGCAAAGTGAGTGCAAAGTTTACTTGCACTTTGGACAACTTGCAAATATATCACACGAACTACATGTACATACACATACATATAAAGTTTATAGTAGTATATGCAGTATATTGATATAAGACAGCAGCGGCAGCATAACGAGCATTAAGTTGCACTGCGCAGCTGAGACACATGCCACAGCACAAGACATATGTACACGGTCATATAGTCACTCAGTTCGAGCATAAATCAAGACTAACACAAGACACAGACACGCACACACACGCACACACACACACACAGCCATCCGTCTAAGTTGAGCAACTTCCGTGCGAGATGCGACGAAGCTGGGCCGAAAGATTTTTGACAGTTAAGCAAACTGCGTGAACAACTTGCTCAGCTTACAGATACAAAACTTACAGATACAGATACAGCTAGCCAAAGATATAGATACAGCTACAGCTACAGCTACGGACAGCTGTAAAAGTTTCACAAATTGCTGATTGACGTTTTGTGATAGGATCGCCCGGCTGCCCCTGGGTTAGCGTAATTAAAAAAGTTTGCCCAGCCCATCGAACAGAAGTGAAGCGAGCTGAGCAGGAAACTGCTTGATGCCATTTCAAAGTTTCGCTGATGTGTGAGCATACACACACACACATATTTATATATACACACACACATATATCAATTTATACCTTGTTTCATTGTACATCCGATTGTCTTTTCTTTATTGAGTTCTTTTGTGCTCTTTTTTTGGTCAGCTCCGTAACTTGGAAACAAATCAAAAAAAAATATATATCCAAATCGTAACTAAATATAAAATATGCTCTACCTACTCGGTTTGCTCTCTTGTCTTTTCTGTTTTGTGTTTTCTTTTCTCTTTTCATGTGGGGGTGTCTCTTGTTCTCTATGTTTGCTTCTTCTACTTCCTCCGCCTCTTTTCAACTAAATGTAATTTTAAAGATACTTTTTGTTTTTGTTTAGCGGCGCTTGGGCGCCCAGATGCAGCTAGCCTGGTCATAGCTAAACATATACCCAATGTCAGATATAAGATATGCGTGTCAGATCTTCTCATATATGCTATATATAAACGCCACTTGTTGTTGCTGTTGTTGTTTTTAGTTCTAGTTGTTGTTGTTGTTGAGTTTCTTGCTGTTTGATGTTGTTGTTGTGCATTCGCTGCTTAGAAGCACTTGCGATGCACAATGCCTGGGCCAGACTCATCGTACTCCTGCTTGGAGATCCACATCTGCTGGAAGGTGGACAGAGAGGCCAAAATGGAGCCACCGATCCACACGGAGTATTTGCGCTCAGGTGGTGCAATGATCTTGATCTTAATGGTGGACGGAGCGAGGGCGGTGATTTCCTTTTGCATGCGATCAGCGATACCTGAAATGAATGTAAACTTTTAGCATAGGCAAAAGAGTCTTCAATGATTTCGCTCACTGACCAGGATACATGGTGGTGCCGCCGGACAGCACATTGTTGGCATACAAGTCCTTGCGGATGTCGACGTCGCACTTCATGATCGACTGGTAGACGGTTTCGTGAATGCCGCACGACTCCATGCCCAGGAATGAGGGCTGGAAGAGAGCCTCGGGTGTGCGGAAGCGTTCGTTGCCAATGGTGATGACCTGGCCATCGGGCAGCTCGTAGGACTTCTCCAGCGAGGTGGAGGCGGCGGCTGTGGCCATTTCCTGCTCAAAGTCGAGAGCCACATAGCAGAGCTCCCCTTTGATGTCGCGCACAATTTCA
Organism: Drosophila aldrichi; assembly: GCA_035045965.1. Taxonomy (NCBI): domain Eukaryota; kingdom Metazoa; phylum Arthropoda; class Insecta; order Diptera; family Drosophilidae; genus Drosophila; species Drosophila aldrichi. The sequence continues at coordinate 15,800 of JAWNOM010000337.1, read as the reverse complement.
CGCTCGGCGGTGGTGGTGAACGAGTAGCCGCGCTCGGTGAGGATCTTCATCAGGTAGTCGGTCCCGTCGCGACCAGCCAGATCCAGACGGAGGATGGCATGTGGCAGGGCGTAGCCCTCATAAATGGGCACAGTGTGGGAGACACCGTCGCCGGAATCGAGGACGATGCCAGTGGTGATGGCCGGAGGCATAGAGGGAGAGAACAGCCTGGATGGCCACGTACATGGCTGGGGAGTTGAAGGTCTCGAACATGATCTGTGTCATCTTCTCGCGATTGGCCTTGGGATTGAGCGGGGCCTCTGCGAGCAGCACGGGATGCTCCTCGGTTGCCACGCAAAGCTCATTGGTTAAGGTGTGATGCCAGACCTTCTCCATGTCGTCCCAGTTGGTGATGATGCCATGCTCGATGGGATATTTGAGCGAGAGAATACCACGCTTGCTCTGCGCCTCATCGCCCACATAGCAATCCTTTTGGCCCATGCCCACCATCACGCCCTGATGGCGAGGACGACCCACAATCGATGGGAAGACAGCGCGTGGCGCATCGTCACCGGCGAAGCCAGCCTTGCACATGCCGGATCCATTGTCCACGACCAGAGCTGATGCCTCCTCGTCACACATTTTGGCAGAAGATTAAGTTGAAAGCTGCAAAGAGACAGCCAGACGTTAGATCCTTACGATCAACGATCAACGATTAGCGATGGCACGGGCCCCACTCACGACGTGTATATAGCACAGCGACAGCAATCAGAGTGATTCGCTATATGGCCGACATCTGCATTTAAATAAGTTCTGTCCGGTCATCTTGCCAGAACAATGGATATTTGTTTTGGTTTTTTTTTTTTTTTTTTGTGCACCCTAGTAACATGTTGATGAATTCAGAATTCTGTATGTCAAGAGCGCAGCCATGGGCAAGGGGCGCAGCGGAGCAGGAGCCGAGGAATGTGACAACACAGAAATTATTTTGGCAGACTATGCAACAATGGGGTACATTAACTATGATGAGTGTGTTGAAATCATGAATGGGAATTATGAGTTTGAGTGAAGTTGAATGGAATTAAACTGAAAATTGTATTAAATATTGATGAATTTATATTAATAATATTTATATATTAAAAATATGTTTGTATATTTTATTTATTTATATTCCTCACTCTCCCAATATGTGCTTACTTTCTGAAGAGCTTATGAAACTGAAACTCAAGGCCGTGGGGCGCTGTTGTGATATTTGTGAATACAGAACAATAGGAAAATGTTTGGCAGACACCCATAACTAATATATGTATTTATAAATAATATTTATTCACTTAAGAATACAAAGAAAACTGAATTAAATACAAGTCTTAATTTTTTTAAATAATTCCTGCAGAATTCATAATAAAAATAACAAAAATAACAAAATGTTATATTTGTCTAAAGAAAATATGTTTATTTTTAAACTATTATATAAACTATTATATAAAATTTTTTACTTTATATATTTCAAAATAAAATAATAAAAATACGTACATATAAGTAATATATTTATTTATTAAATATTATATATTAAATACTACATATATTAATTTTATACTTTTTTTTAATTTTATTATATATGTTTATTATATTTTATTATTATTAAATACTATATATAAAAGACTATTTTATTTGTTATTATTATACTTTTAATTTCATTTTATTTTATATGTTTATTATTTTTTTTATTATTATTTATTATTATTTTAATTTAATTTTATTATATGTTTTTTATATTTTGTATTATTATTTATTATTATTATTTTGACTTATTATTACATTAGTTATATCTTATTATTTGAGAAATTCTATTATTAGCATTTTTTTTTTTTTTAATATTTATATTTAATTTTTCGAAACAGCTAAGAAAGGCCTAAGCTCTTTCATTAATATAATAATAAAATAATGGGTTTTATTTTCCTTGATTTATTTTCCATATCAAAACTATTCTCTTTTATTAATATAAAATTCATGTATTTTCTTCTCACTAAATTCTTGCCAATAATTAATATTCAATTCATTTATAGTATTTTCAATTATTTCTTTCATTTATTTTATTTTCACAAATTTCTTTGTAGTCTATAGAAATTTATTACTTAAAATATTATTTATTAATTTAAGTAAAATATATTCCAAGCATATTACATTCTGCTCTTTCCATTCTCATATTTTTCTCTCAGCCACCCAGTCGCATGCCATTTGGAAATAGATACTCAGTTAGGGTATCCCAGAGATTATGAAATAGTCGATTGCCAATTTTCAACTTGTATCATTTCATGTTCATCAAATTATGCCTCTGTGTGTGCCACTCACTGTTGCACGAGGGCGCAGATGCGCCAGGACTTGTATAGGCATATGCGGTACGTACCGCGTTGTTGTTATATTTTTAAGTTTTTATATAAATAAATGCGTTGCACTGAACAATGCATGCTTGCACCACATACTTTGGCCACAGTGTGCAGCGCGAGCAGCCTTCTTCTTCTGCTTCTTCTTCTTCTTGTGCTTCTCTGTATATCACGAAGATTTGTGCCAATGATGTGACAAAATGATTTGACTGCCTGCACTCGCTCGGTCCATAGATGGTGCGGCCCAAGACACAAAAAGAAAAATGAAATACATTTAAAACAAATAGAAAAAGAAAAACTAAATAATTTTAAATATATATATATATCTATATACATACATATAAAGTGCAGACAATTTCTCGGTTGGCAGTGCAGTCGCATATCGCTCGATCTTAACGTAATATTAGCTACGAGATTTATATGCGTGCTGTTTATTATTTTAATTGAGAGTGTAGCGTCAAATTCTAGCTGGCAGTGAATTATTAGACAAAACATGCCATAGATATGCTACAGTCTCTGAATGTCTTTCTCTTATTTCTCTCTCTCTCTCTCTATATACATATATATATATTTTTTTTTCAAGTTGGATAACTGCAGTAGTTATAACTGCTGTCTGCACTACCCATCCACACTCATAGCACAGACAGCTGGGAAGTTTCTCAAGTGCTTGGTAAAACTATCTGGAAACTACGTGACTATTGCCAGCGGCAGGTACAGCCACTATATACATATATATTTGTATATGTATATGTATATAGGTATCATTGTCTGTTTGCTCGTTTGCCTTTGAGTTGAACGCCAGTTGAAATATCTAGCCTGTTATCTAGACACGGCAGCGACTAGAAACTAGACGGGATTATGGGTCAATTGAAAAGTTTTCAACACGTTTTGCACTTTTTAATACAAATTTGCGTGCTCTGCTATTTGAGTTTTGATGGGCAGAGTTTTGCATTGAAAAGAAATATGATCTGGAATAAATGCTGGGCACGAGGAAAGTTGCAGGTAAACTTAATGTTGGTTAACGAATCGAAATATCTGTCAACTATTATTGTCAACTCTTAAAACTAGACATGTCATATTTTTAGCTGCAGCATAAATTTAAAAAGAATTTGGATCTCTTACAGTAGATGAAATGTTAAATTAATTAAAATAAAAATATTTTTAAAAAATATTAAATAATAAAATTGATCAGCTATGACGAAAAAGAGCTTCACTAAAAGTTCTATATAATTTTTATTTATTTTGTGTATAAAGAGAAATAAAATATAGCACAAGAGAATTAATCTTCACATTATTCATAGAGGTATCAATTAATCTCTTCTACAATATATTTCTACATTCCGCTTTTATTTACCTAATATCTAGGCGCAAACTCTTCGCCTAGCCCCGGCAATTATTCGTCAGTGAGAATGAAAATGGCGCTAACCGAGACTTTTGGTACTACAAATGGCCAACTGACCCAACCCAACTGCAACTTCCAAAAATGTTTGCTAAAAGTGCTACGGAGTCCGGACTTCGGAGTCGTGATGCGTTGACAGGGCGCAGCACACGGAGCGCACGTTAAATCGCGTTCCGGCTGCTGGGGCCACGTTGGCCCTTTGGCACGCAATGCGGCGTGCGGCACTAAAATAAACTTGGCCCAAGAATCAGACAGAGAACTGAAAACTGAAAACTGAAAATTTAGCGCTGAAAACTTGCTTCAATGCACATAAAAATTAAAATAACCGACGATGCGCGCATACCAAGTGATTCCCTCTCGCTCACTCCCACTCCCACTCCCACTCTCTCTCTCTGAGTGGCTCAGAAAATTGTTCACGTTTTATGGCTAATTTATGATTTTGTTTTCTACATTTTCTTCTTTCCTTTTATTTTTTTATGTGTTTGCAGTATTTATGAAAAATTGCAAGTTTAATCAGCGCTTGCGCTTGCTGCTTGAGTCATTTTAATTTAATTTTCACTGTCAACAATGTTGCTGTTGTCGGTGGTGGTGCTGTCGGTGGTGCTGTACTTCAGTTGCAGCCTCAGCAGCAGCGGCGGGCGTTGGCGTGCAACTGTGATGGGCGTGGCGCTGGCGTGCGCTAAACTTTGGACACAAACTTTGCGCCGAAGACACACGCCCTCACAGCTTTCCCCGTTAGCACTGCCAATATTTTATTAATTCAACAAGTTGCCCGCTCAAATAATTTCCACTTAAATTAATTTCTCCCATGTGGCCGGAGACTGGCAGCTGTCATCGGCGGGCCAAGCCAAGCCCGCCCTAATTACCCAACCCTTACGCCGTTATGAGGCCGCAACGCTGCAGTCGATTGCCAACAGAAATATTTACTTTTAATTGCTCATCAACTATTTACAAGGAATTTACATAGATCATATCAGAAGTCATCTTAACTAATCGACGGGCAGTTGCTGGTGCAGCCAGGTGCGTGTGCCGCCCTCGACAAAGTCAGCAGCCGCATGATCCTGGCCGCTGAGTATCCATTTGGTGGTCAGCAGACCCTCGACGCCCACCGGCCCACGTGCATGTATCCGGGCCGTAGAGATGCCCACCTCGGCGCCAAGTCCGGAACCGGGAAAGCCGTCCGCGAAACGCGAGCTCGCATTGTGGAACACACAGGCGCTGTCCACCGTGTTGAGGAAACGCTGTGCCGCGGCATCTGCATGAAATGGAAAATGGCAAATGTTAAATGTTAAATGGAAAACAAAAATAGAAAACGTAGTAAAAAATATTCACATATTCTAATATGCATTGTGCACGTGTGCTGCGTGCATGCTGAATGCTGAATTAAATTAATTTCCTAAATGATTTAAATTTGTTTTGGCAGCGAGCAAACAACAAAAACTAAAACTAAAACCAAAACCTGATCCCTGAACCTTTGGCAAGGTTCTGTCACTAAATTCATGCAACTAACGACTGCAACATATGACGAATGCACTTGCCCTGTGACATTGGATTTTTCCATTTAATTCAATTAGCTCACAGCTCAGCGAACAACATGGCTGAGTTAAGCTCGAATAGTCGAAAGTTGATACGAATTCAAGTGCATATGCCCAATGAATGGCAGCAAATGATTTGAATGCAGCTAGCGAACTTTAATATTATTTAATTAAAGTCTTGTTGAATTGAAGAAGAAATAATACCAAATGTGAAAAATAATAAATAAAAAAAATATATATATATAAATATAATAAAAATATTATAAAATTTATAATTCGCATAGATTCACAGCTTTCTAAAAATATATGTGCTCCAAAACTTACTAATCAATGAATATACCTTGAGCACCTTTTTCTAGTTCCACATTTAGTTCTTTCTAACTAAAATATAAATTTGTTTTGTAGGCTGATGTTACCAACCTATACAATCTACCCAATCTATCTAATCTACCCGCTGCTTATATCTACATATATTACTTTTAGCGCTTTCTGATAGCACCGTGGGCAATCGTACTCACTAAACTTGTTTGTTTGCACTTTTAAGTTCATATATCTTAAGAACTGAACTCAACAGAGCCTTTTTGGTATTTTTATTTGCTGCTACAGAAGCAGCACTTTAGAAAGTTTCAATAAAAATATATATATATATTTACTTGGTACTTCAAGTTCATCAACTGCTTCGGTTTGTCGAGTCAACAATCTACCCAAGATATTTACTGTATTTATATATTTAATACAATATACCCCATCTTTAATTCCCATTTATTTTTTCATCTATCTGTCTATAAAAAACATATTATATATTAACTTCTTTCAATATTTCTAGCAGAATAATATATTATAATATTTAGCAACATTTTTTTAAGAATTTTTTTTAATCCTGCTGAAAAATAATTAAAAATATAATATACCTAATAGATAAATATATGGAATGTAAATAAAAATATAATAAATTATTATATATAAATTAATAAAATAATAAAATAGATAAATTTGTATTTGGTTTGTAAAAATACAATAGATCATCCCTCTATATATTCTTCAATAGATCTATTAAGCTTCTCATCTCTTTTCATCACTTATTTCTACATCTAACACATTGCACATATTCAAATACGTATGCTCATCCATTTCAACTGCTACCGAATTGCCATTCCAAATACTTTTAGCTACCCATATCTATCCATTATTGTCATTCTCATTGCTTGTTTGCTTGCCCACTACACATCTATAAATCTAGCCAGAGCCCCTGGCATAAACCCTCCATATAACGCATACTGGGCAACACAAAGCTCTTGCAAAACTAATTTATAGCCCGCACATTGAATTGTCATTAGCCATAGGTATTTAGTGCCCGTTCCCACCTCCCCTGCCAGGTCCCTGTTTATCAGCTAAAATAATTTTTCAGCTTCGATTGCGAGCAATTGGAAATTAATTTTCAATTTTCATACCATTTTCGGTAACAATGACATCCGTGTGACCGCTGCCGTATGTATGTATGTGATTAATGGCTTCCTCCAGACTGGGCACAATCTCAATGCAGCACTCCAGGGCACCGTATTCGTGGCGCAGACTCTTTGCCGCGGGCGGGCCGAATGTCAGTTGCTGACGTCGACGCGGTCCCGCATAGATTTTGACGCCTTCACGTTTCAGCATGTTGCAGACAACGCTGAAAATCTGTCCACTCATTAGATCCTCGTGTATGAGCAGTGTTTCCATTGCATTGCACGCTAAAAGTGAAGTGAAACAAAAATGCAATTAATTTTAACAAAAACAAAGCGTGACGGTGCGGAAGATTTTATAATTAAAATGAGCAACGCATTATGTGGGAGCGAAGCTCTTGTGGCTAATGGAAACTGTGATAACTTTTAGGTAAAGTGTGTATGGGAGACTGGTAGAACTGCTCGACTAGAAGATATCCTGTATGTAAAGAGCCAAAATATATGCCTCTACCTTAGGCTTAAGCCTTATACGTCTAATAAAACTGAGGGGCATATGTACCGATTGTATTTTTATATAACTTAGGGAACATATAAAAATTAATAGAGTACATTAGACAAGCACTGATCGACTAGCAGATATCCTGTCTATAAATAATGCAACTTTATGCCTCTACCTTAGCCTCATGGTAGAGTCCATTACTCTAAGGGATGTTCGTCAGCATAATAGAGTCATGAGAACACTCTAAATGAGGACTGATCGACTGGAGGATATCCTGTCTGTCCAGAAAGAAAATATATGCCTCTACCTTAGACTTAAGGAAAGTTAAGAGTAGATTCAGTAGAGGTGCTCAATGAGACGAGAGGCGGTAGCATAAAAAACCAGTTTGAAAATGGGTATATCTTACAGAAGAGGTAAAATTCTAGATCTGGAATAGGTAGATCTTGTTTCATTCGACCAAAACGAATGTTTTACCTGCCGGATAATCGTACTTGGCATCGCGAGCAATGTGCAAGATCTCTGCTCAAGTCGGCATCCTTGTCCACGTAGACATGGCAAACGCCCTCGGCATGGCCCAGCACGGGGATATGCAGCGATTGCTCCTGGATGTTGCGCACCAGCTCCGAGCTGCCGCGTGGTATGATCAAGTCAATGTGATTCTCCATGGCCAGCAAATCGCTGATCTCCTCGCGTGTGGAAACCTATTGAAAGAGACAGAAAGCTCAGACAAAGCCAAAGGCAGCTAGTTAACTGTCGTAGCTCACCAGGGAAACTGCATGCTCGGCGCCCACGCTGTGCAGCGCCTCCTTGACCAGCTCCATCAACGCCTTGTTGCTGTGCGCCGCCTCCTTGCCGCCCTTGAGCAGCAGCCCGTTGGCGGAGGCCATGGCCAGGGCGGCCACTTGGGGCAGCGAGTCTGGGCGCGACTCGAAGATAACGAGCAGCACGCCAATGGGCACGGTCACCTGCTTCAGCTCGAGTCCGTCGGCCAGGCGGGTGCGGCGCAGCACACGACCCACATTCTGCAAGCGAATAAAACGCCATTTGACAACTCAGCAGCTAATACATTACACATACGCCATGTGGTGCGCACCAGACACACAGAGAGAGAGAAAATAATCGACTATTTATATTGCGCCGATTCTAATCCCAGGCGTCCATTTTGAGGCGTTGCCCTGGCTCAGTTTAACATAAATCAAAGCATTCAGCTCATCGTCGTAATCTTTATTTATTTTTAATGCTCTGCCCCACACAGAGTGCCCTGCTCCACTGCCTGCCCCCGCCCACATTCAGCTCGTCGCACTCAACTTGTGCGCTGGGTAAATTTGGTTATATGGTCATTATTATTGACTCTGGCCCGGCAGGGCGAAACTTTAAATTATATTTGCAGACGACAATTGGATAAGTCATGGCCAGCTGGAGACGAAGTCAATTTCGACGCAATAATAACTTTGTTGCCCGTCTGTCAAGAGTTTCAAGTGGAGCCCTGATTCGATTCCCAAAATTTATGTATTATCAAATTTCGTCGAGTCATTAAATGTTTATATGACTTGCTGCAACAGCTCCGTCACTTGCTTAAGTGCAATTCAAAGTTCCGCTAAGCGAAACATTATTTTGCCCATCACAAAGAAAGAGGAAGAAGAAGAAGAAGAAGAATGAGAGAAAAATCCCATCAGATCTTTATGCACAACATTTTGCTGATTGCCTCAGGCAGTTGGAAAGACAAAGAAAAAGTAAGAGCAAAGTGCGCGGGCGAATACCTTTTCCCCATTCCCATCCCCTGCTCAGCCAGTTATGGGGTGTTGCTCTTGCCCTATTTTATGATTTTTGGTTTTGCTATACATGTAAGTGAGTCGGAAAAAAAAACAAGTTTTGCTTGCCGGCAAGCGGAAAAAGTTCGGCGCTTCCGCACAATCACATCCAATAAAATGCCTGGCTGCGAAAGGATAGCAGCGGAGCTCAGTCTCTCAATGCCCCATCAACTGTGGCCGCTACACATGAGTGTGTATGTGTGTGTGTGTGTGTATGTGTGTTTGTCTTGGCTGTGACATTAACTCGCACACACACACACACACACTCGATGCAGCAGCTAAGCTGTCTTTTATCTTCCACTTGCTTAGGTCCTCCGCCCGCCTTCAGCTCCATTTGGGTGTCAATTTTTGTTGAAGTGTAAAATTGCTTGGAGATTTCATAATATTGTTAAAGCACAGACTCACGGCCATTGTTGTGGCTCACAGAATGACCACTTAGCCGACTAACCCGAGCGAGAGCGAGCGTGGACCGGGCTAACTCAATTTTTTGTAGCAGTCAACAACATTTTGAACAGTTTTCAACAACAGCCAAAACTAATGCAATTTGTGTAAACTTTTTGCCCAGATTTCTGGCACGTTGTTGACGCGTTGTTCTTTTCTTTCTTTCTCTGTTGACCTCTCGGCCAATTAACTGGGCTTCTCTGTTCCACACTCACCTTGTGACTGTCATCGGCGATTTGCCTGAGGCCAATCGACAGGTTCTTCAGCTTGGCCGAGTTGAGTGATAGGCGCGAGAGCAACGGCTTGGCCAGGCCGCTCTTCTGGGCCTCCTCCAGGTCCTTGGCGTTCGCCTCCAATATGAACTTCTCGCGGCTCACCAGCAGATCAGCCAAATTGTTGACGGCCAGGGCGCGCTCGGCCGGGGACAGCGCCTGCATCTGACGGCTGCCAGTTCGAGCTGTCAAAAAAGTTGCAGTCGGAGTTCGAATTAGATAGAGTTTGAGTTCATGAGCTGCCAGCTAATTGCGAGCCACTTAAATAAATATAGCTAAAGCTGCTTTTCCTCAAATGGTATTTCGCTGCGAGCAGTTTGCAAAGCTTTTAAAAGGCTTTTACTTTAGTTTGCTCTCCCTCTCTATCTCTATCTCTTTTTATTTTGTCGTAAACAGATCAAGAGTGATACAATTAGCCAGTGCCAGGGCACAATAACCATTTACAGCTGTCCCAAAACACGATTCAACAAGTTGCAACTGTCTAATTGAGAAGCACTTCTCAAGCTGTTTGCCCACGCCGCGCCGCATTTCAGCTGTCCCAAATAGCAACAATTAAATTAAACTTGCTAACTAAAAATTGCAACACAACATGCCAGTCAGAGTCCGGACTGGGAGCAGAGAAGCGCAGCAGGACGACGAAGGTAAACCTCAACTGACCTCGTTTCTCTTCTCTCTCACTAAATGGTCAACCCACTCCTTGGGCCACTTAACACTTAGCTAACCCGACTAGTTGAGAGTTGGCCAAGCAAAAGCTCGTCAAGTGTCAACAAACCGACTGTGCTCCACTTGGAAAGCCTTGCCCCAATCTTTATGCAACTACTAGTTATACGTATTCTAATTTGTCTTTAAAAATAGCAAAAGTTTCACAAACAGACCATATACATAGCTAAAGTCTGCGAAAGTATCCTGCTTTATTCACTTATTACAAACTCTTGGCCAAGAATTCTCGCATTTCATTGTTCTCTGAGAATCCTGTGAAGTGAATCTCTTTTGTTGGCTGCAACACTTACCATTCTCGGCCATCACCTCGACGGGTATGGTGTTGGCGCTCTCGGTGGCTTCGGTGAAGAATGTGCCAACTTTTCTGCCGCCCACAATTGTCTTGATGGCCTTCTCCTGCATGCCGTTGCATATAACCACGCTGACGCCGCGGTCTAGAGCCCAGGTAGCCGCCTTCACCTTCGAGTCCATGCCGCCGGTGCCCACCTGGAGGAGGTGTTCGTGAAAGTATTATAAATAGTTAGCCAAAGTGTGAAGCATGCAATAAACAAACTCCCATAATAAACGCCATTAACTTGCAATGCGGGACAACTGCAGCTGTAATGGCTTTCCACTTCCACCCACTCTCCCACACCTCACCCACCTACCTCTCTTAACGCCTTGTCAGCTAGCCAAGAAATTATTGCGCAGGAAGAGCAAAAGTTTCTGCACGGTGTCAACGCGTTTTGCCTTTAAATATTTAACGAGATTCGCGCTAATGCAAGCGAGCACCTTGCAAAACCGACAACTCGCTGAGCAATAGCAACTGTCACTTAACAGTGTCCATAAATAACAAATGGAACGGTCCATGCCAACACAAATACACATACATACATCAGTGACTGTCGACGTACTAGCCGTGCAGACTTCAAACTGTTTTCAAAATAGAGCTAGAGCTGTTTAATAAATATACTAAGGCTTCCTTCCATAAGAATTATGTTTTGTCATTTTCTTGAAAGACAACAAAATATAAGGAGCAAATGCTACGACTTCTCAGCTTAAACTGCTTGGAAAAAATAAATCTGAACAATTTAATAAATTACTGAGAAAATATTACTAAATTATTAATTTAAAATTGTACATTCAAATGACATCAACTTAAAATATGAATATATAAATAGAGAAAACGATGTAAATGATAAACAAAATGTTTTGTTTTTAAATATGCTAAGACTTCATTCATAAAGAATTTACTTAATATTTTCCCGAAATGAGCAAAAATGTTTAGGCATTCATGCAGAGAAAATTATTCACACATGTGCAAAGACTTCTCAGCCCAAACTTCTTGGAAATATCATTTTAATTCGTTACTAAATATTTGTAAGTCTTTTCTATGAATTTTAATTCAAATGAAATTAAACAGCAGAAAAACAAATGTTCATAGATTAAAAAAAAAAAGCACTTTTCATATTTAAAACATATCTGAAATAAGTAAAGCTAAAATTTCTAAAGGCCTATCAGGAATTCTATTAAAAATTACCTAGAAAAAGGTACAAGAAAAAATTAATGGGAAAATATATAAAAATTCACACGTGTGCCAACAGTGCGAATTGTCTGGAAAAATGCATATTTTTCTCAGTAAGTTTTTCAGAATTTACAATACTTAACCAGCACAAAAAAAAAACATATATATAAGTATATATTTTTTTAATGCAGACTATTTTAGATATTTGAAGCCTATTTTAAAAAATTTTCTACAATTTTTCTTAAGCTTTAATTTATCTAAATACGGACAAACGTTTGCTTAAAAGTAGTAAAAAATATAAAATAAATAATAACTAAGGCTTCTACCAAATATTTTTCATAATTTACGAATGAGTTTAAATTCAATTTAAAAGTTCAGACTTTTCAACTCAAACTTATAAAAATAAATCCTGGTTTTTAAGCAATATGTAATTAAATATTCTTCAGCTTAATTTTGTTTTATTTTAATATATTTATTTATTTTTTTTTATTTATTTCTTAAATACTTTGTTTCTTGAATTTTTTAGAATTTCTCATGAAATTTCTTTTCATTGCAGTTCGCTTTCATTTTGAGCTGTTTAAATTGCTAAGAATTCGAACGCCTTCTGCAAATTGAATTTCTTTTCAATTTAATTTACTAGTAATTTAGTAAGCTTGAAAAATGATAAATATTTTATAGAATGACAAAAATTTGCTTACTTCGAATTTCAGCTTTGCAGGTAATACAAATAGCAAATATTTATGAAATTAGTCAGAAAGTCTGTGTTAATTAAATGGCTTTCATTTATGAGCCTTAGTTGGAATTTTCTAGAATTTTTTTTATTAAATTTGCCGCCAAGATATTGAAAATTATGAATATATGACAAAGCGGAAATAATTATTGTTGATTAAACATCAAATGAATTTAATAAATGAAAAATACTTTAAGATTATCTTTTATTATTATTAAATGGCTAACAGAAAAAATCAATAAATATTTCAAGGCACCAGCTGCTCAAATCTTTAAAGAATATCTTTTTAAAATGAAATTTTCAGCCATAAAAAAAATCAATAAATATTTTATAGAAGGCAAAGTTGGTCAATTTTGATAGAATTTGCTTTGCATTTTAAATGGCAGACAAAAACGATAAATTAATATTTTATAGAAGTCTAAGCTAGTCTGTCTTTAAATAGATAAGCTGCAGCCTCTGTAGCCCCTTACCTTGGATTTCTTGCCGAACTCAATGCTGTTCATGTCGTCGCTGGTGAAGGTGTGCATCAGCTTGGCGCCATCCTCCCAGGGTGGCTTATTATAAATGCCATCGACGTCGGACATGAGGATTAGCAGATCAGCCTGCACCTCAGCGGCTAGCATGGCCGACAAGCTGTCGTTGTCCTTAATGGGTATGCCCTGCAAAAGACAAGAGAAAGAGAGAGAGAGAGAGAGAGATTGCTGTTTAGCCACGTGACTTTGTGGTGCGTTCGAGTACCCACCTTTCTGGCACCGCCAGCCGGCTCGTCGTCACGTATAAACATCGGCGGAGAGACGGCATCGTTCGTGTTGATGATTGGCACGATATTTAGGCTAATTAATTCGGAGAGCGTGGAGAAGAGATTGTTGCGTGTTTCCTCGTTGTAGAAGTCCGGCTTGGTAACCAGCACCTAAATCAATATAACACACACAGTTAGTAGTAGTAGTAGTAGTCTACAGTGCGCTTAACCGACCTGTGCAATCTTGACGCCGTACTGGGCAAACATCGCATCGTAGAGTGACATAAGACCCGACTGACCCACCGCAGCAGCTGCACGTGGCTCCAGTGTGGCGCCATCGAACTATTGAATAGCCACAACCTTAGTGCTAAACTCTAAATGGCAGTTACCTTGTGTGTATCACCTCTTTGGTGTCCTTTGGATTCAGCGTCTCGCGCATCGACAGCGACATGAGCAGCTCCTGGGCCAGTTTCTGCTTGCCAAAGGCCACGGCTCCGCTGGTCACCATGATGACCTCTCGACCCTCCAAATGGCACTCGGCGACCTGCATGTGGGCAAATAGTAAGTGAATTAAATATAATATTTAAAATTAATTTGCAATTTCGATACACTCACCTGCTCCACAATGGAGGCCAGACGACCCAGAGCCAGGCCATGATTATCCTCGCGCGTGATGACAGCGCTGCCCAGTTTAACGACCAGGCGACGGGCATATTTGAGCTGGCTTCGTTCCGTGAACTGTGGATGGGCCTTCTCCAGGCGCTTCTCGATGGACGGCAGCTACAACGAATCAAGACATTAAACAAATATTAGCACAAGTCATAAACAGAGTGAGAGAGAAAGAAAGAGAGAGATGGGAGGAGCAATGAAACACAGACTTGAATGCCTTATCAGTTACAATCGGCAAACACATAATGAGGTCGTAAATTGGGAGAGCAAAGCGCTTGAAAATAAAATCAACTGAGCGTAGTGGAAATGGCAATCCAATTAATTATGCCACACTCTAATCACTAATCATCGAACTTAATCAGAGTGCTGTGCGTGTGTGTGGCCCTAATCATAATTACTAAATTGCCGTTAAGCCAGAGCTGTAAATATACGAGTGTGTGCATAATAAACAGTTGGCAACAACTAAAACAGCTAATAATTGGCTGCCAAATGCGATAATCAATTCGCATCGCTCAACTGAAAATTGCATTAACTAAATTATGCTCAATCGAATTTTGTTTACATGTGATGTGATGCAATTCAATGAAATGCCTGAACACGTTAAATTCTATTCCAATAAAATATGATAGATTGAAACATATATGTATATATACAATTTGATGTGCTGCCTTCCGGGTAATAAAAGCCAGAGCCGGAGACAGACTGTTGCCTGTCAGACGGAAATTTCAGCCCAGCAAATGCTTCCGTCAACAATCACATAGACACTTTGGATCAAAAACAAAACACAGACAGACACATATATATGTATATGGATTGGAATAAACGTATAGCCGGAAATCGTGTGGCAAGCGAATATATTTATTTATATATTTAAGCCTTGGCTAAATTGATAAAAAATATATTGAAGTGAAAATTGTAAACAAATGATAACGAGAACTAGGAAATGGATGCAGGTACGAATATTAATATATACAATATATAAAATAAAATATAACTAATATGTATATATATTGTATAATTTCATATAAAATCATATATTAAATAAATACAAAATACATATATTATATACATATATTAAAAAATGTACAATTATAAAATATAATAATTTTTAAGTATAAATCAGCATAAATGCAATATAATCAATATAAAATGAGGATAATGTTAACAATGATTATAATTAATGTACTATATTAAATATCATATAATTTTGCGTAATTTAGCGTTAATAATATATCTCATATATATATAAAATTATTTTATAAATAAAATAAATAATAAATAATTTATTTTGTTTCAAAAAGTTTTATTAATATTTTTTAAATAATATTAATTAATAATTTAATGCATTTTCTTTACATATTGGAACATGAAAATGATAATATTTATGTAAATAATTTTGTGTTCTATTTTCGCATTCCAGACTTTCTGAAAATAATATCTATTGTTACTATATTATTTCCTAGAATAGTTCCAAAATTTAAATAAAAAATAAGATAAATAATAAATGATTTATTTTGTATCAACAAATAATATTTATATACTTTAAATAATATTAATTAATAATTTAAATACATTTTCTATATATTCTTGAATATGAACGTGATAATAATTATGTGAATAATTTTGAAAATAATGCCAATATTTTGTTGCTACTATATAATATTTTAAATACTACATAG
>JAWNOM010000336.1:0-10565 GCA_035045965.1 Drosophila aldrichi | reverse complement strand
TTAATAAAAATAAATTGTGCTAGTCAACAATATACATATATTACTAAGCGAAAGGCTTAGATATACATACGTATTAATTTTCATGATATTTAGTTCATATTAGAGATCTTAGAGTTTGTCTTTTTCAACATAAATGAAATTGGAGCAAATAAGTTTACATATATTTTAATTATTTTATATGTGTAAAATTGTTTTTCTTTTTTTTTCAAAAAAATAATATAAATAATATCAGAATAAATGATTTTCTGTTATTAAAAAATATATTTATTCAAATAATTATATATATTTCATAAAACTGTTGTACTTTTTATTATTTGTTTTTTCCCCTATATAAAAAGAGGGAAGAAAATTTGAAGAGACGTTAGTTTTTAGCATAATTAAATTACATTTAAATATAAAATCTGTCAAAGTCTAGTCCAGTCTAATAAATAATAAATATTGAATGGATATATACAAACTGAAAGGCAACAACAGTTATTAGCATGTTTTGTATTAAAATATACTATATTATTATTATTATTATTATTTAATATCCAGTTCTTATATAAATGTCCTACATGTAAACAACATTATAATTTGTTAAACCAATTAATTGTGTGTAAAATAATGTGTTTTGCAATGATACAAATTATTTGTAAACATCGTTCCTATTTTAATTTACCTTAATTTAATTTTTAATTATATGAAACATGTAATAGTTATATTGTATATTTATTGCCACGATTTATTTTTACTCTGCAGCTTTGAGTTTTTGATTTTTAGCGTTTTCATTGTTTTCATATTGCACCAGATTTATTGTATTCAAATACTTGTAAGCCTACTCGTATATATAAGCACACACACACAGACACACATTCATATATGTATGTTTTATGCATGGCATGGCCAGATTTGATAGCCCCATTCAATTGTATTGGTCTTGCCTATATCCCAATATCGTGTGATTATGTAACTCGCTGCTTATTCACATTTTTTGAAACTAAACAGGGCGCACCGCGTATATATTATTATTATTATATATTATTTTAGTTTATATTACTTTATATGCATATTCTACTCCATATATGTATTTAATTGTATCGTCCTTTTTGGCTTCACAGGAATCCCAGTTCCGGCTCGTTAGTTATAAGTGAAACAGGATCTCTAGATCGCACGAAAAGCAGCGGTGAGAAGCGCAAAAAGGGCGCCCTCGATGATGGGCCACGCGTTTCGGATCGTGTCGAAGAGACGCGCGTCAATCCCAATTCATTAATAGATGAGATTTTAAAGGATACCAAACTAGATCAGCTAGGCGAATCCGCCGAGAGTGAGTAAAATTTAATATCCGATTAGTATCTGTCTTAATAAGTCACTCTCTCTTTTTTTAGCATCTGGATTGCAGCTCTATATAGCACGCGATGGCACCGCCTCGCTGGGAGGCCATGAGGTCAAGTCGAACGTGCGGGCGGGTGCCTTTAAGCAGGTGGTCATGCAGGATCGAAGATAGTAGCAGTTCAACGATTCTAATGTGTGTGTTTCGTAAAATGTATTAAGAAGACTAAAACAAAAAACCCACAACAACAACAACAACAGATTGAAATACAAGTATAGTGAGAGAAAAAAAAATAAACAAACAAAAGAGTTAATGTAATGATTTAATTTTTACATGATATTTACTAGCAAGCTAAAAGTGAGAGTATATATATATATATACCACATATATATATATATAAACTATATATTTAAATGTATGTCATGTCAAAAGTACACTACTATAAATGTAACTAGCTATATATACATATATATGTATGCCTAAATACCGTTATGTGTAATAATGAATGTGTGTATTAAGCGTTAGTTACACAAAACTAAAGAAAACAACAAAAAATAAAACAGCAACAGCCTAAGCATAGCATCATGTTAATTAGCAGCGCTCTCACTTATGTTAATTAACATTTTGTCGCTGTTAGCGCTAGCGCTTCTGGGAGTGTTTTGGACCTTTTTAAAAAATACAAATATTTTGCATACAGACATTTTACAATAATTTTGTATTTGCACATTTTATTTATTTTTTATTGTCTTGCTTAACTCTCATAATTACGAGCCTCCAACACACTTCCAAAGTCAAAGGAATGCAACAAAGCAAAATTAACACAAATTTTATTGTATATTGTGTGAAGAAGAAGAAGAAGAAGAAAAACCAAATATAAAAGAAATTTAAAAATTTTCAAATTAAACACTTAAATGCTTGCACTTTGAATGTAAATAGAAATTTAAAATCTAAAATATTGTTAGAAAACTAATTCGAAATTTCAACAAAATACTTGCAACAATATTTAATTTATTGCTTCCAATACAAAGAAATATACAAAAAAAAAAAAAAAAAAAAAGAAAATACAAAAAATCAAAAGCTGTCATTGCAACAAAACAAAATGCAAATTTGCTTGCCACACACACATACATACATATATAACTATACGTATATGCAATTGATAAGGAGTTGAAATTCAAAAACCGAAAATACAACCTTCCGCTATATATACATACATATGCCATAATAAATGCTGCTTCCTTTTGAAAACTGCTAAAATATATTGCAAAAAAAAACAAAAATAAAATAAAATAAAATAGAAATATATACCAACATAAAAAACAAAATTCAGGCGAATTAAAATCACTAAATTTATTTGCGCAGCAGTTAAAAATTCACAAAGTATTTTATGCATAATTTTTTTTTTTTTAACAATTTCAACGTAAACTTTGCATTTTGCATATTGCTTTTGAAACAAAATCTTTTACTAAATTGAATTTGATTTCGGCTAAATTCGATTCGTAGCTAGCGAAATAAACAATTTTTATTCAATTTCAATTCTCCTCAACAAAAAAAAGTGAAAACGTTTATGTATAAAAACAAAATACAAATACAAATACAATTTTGTGTTAATATATTATAATTAAAATATATATATGTATAATTCAAAATGAGAAAAAACAAAAAACAAAATGCAATTAGTTGTTAGCTTAGCTCTTAGTTCATTCATAATGAGTGTGTAAAATTGCTTTAGTTATGTTTTTGATAATTTGTAAAAAGTGAAGATATATAAGCCAGGTAGCTCAAGAGCTAGTTTTTTTAATTGTATATGATAAATAAAAATAAATAAAAGAAGGAAAACAAGAAAAAACAAATAGACACAACATATAGTATATGGTTGATTGTCAAGCTATCCAAATATTGTCGGTAACATTTGATATATGGCTAAAAGCCGCAGTCATAACTTTTTTCTTTACCTAAACTGAAAAATTCAATTACTTTGTCTTCGTTCAATCTAATTTTCTTATCAATAATGCACTTCATTTAAGACTTCAATTACATATACTGATAAGCCCGCCAATAAATACAGTCTATAGTCTAAATGGTAGATTAGCCATATTTATTATGGCCAACAATATTTGGTTAGCCCAACTGACAAATTTTGTGAACATTTTTGAGCTGATCTTAGGCTAAAAACAAACAAGAAAAATTAAAAAAACAAAAAAAAAAATACATTCAATAAAAATATGTGAAAAACAATTACCCTAATAAAGTGAAAATTCAAAAATAAAGAATATACAAAAATGTATATTTATTGTACAACTCCCCTTGTTTATAGCGGTTCGTGGATGAAGCGTAAATAGGTGCCGCCTGCAGCTGTCAGGACAAAGGATTTCGGATCGAACTTCATTTCCGGCAACGTTCGCGCGCAACTCTCCACGCGATAGTTCTTCAGTATGTAAAACAGACCCACCTGTTGATATAAAAAAAAATAGGTAAGTTGATGTCAATATGAAATGAAACCTAACTAAACCCACCTTGATCTCCAGCAGGCCAAGCAAGGTGCCCAGACAGCCACGCGGACCAGCGCCAAAGGGCAAATACGTCATGGGCTGATGCTGCGCTCGCTGCTCCGGTGCGAAACGCTCCGGATCAAATTTCAGCGGTTGCGGCCAATACTGCATAAGCAAGCGTATTAAATAATGCCTAGGTTGAACTGTTGTCCTCTCACCTGCTCATCGCGATGCAGTCCCAGCACAGAGATATAGACGGGCGTGCCTGGCGGCAAGCGCAGGGAATTACCTCTACTCCAAGCCGACAAGTCGTAGCCCGCCTTGGCGTTACAACAACGATCCAGGAATGCTGTGGGCGGATACAAGCGCAACACCTCATCCACCACCTGCCGCAAATAGGGCAAGCCGCTGAGCGTCTCATAGTCCAGTTGGCCAGAGACGCAGCCAAGCAGCGCCGCTGCCAACTCCTGCCGAAGACGCTGCTGTATGGCCGGCTGACGGGCCAGCTCGTACAGTGCGAACGTTATGGTCGAGGAGGAGGTGTCGAAACCGGCCAACAGCAGGAATGCCGCTTGGGCCACATAGAAGTCGCGCCGATGCACTACGCTCTCCGGCGGCTGGTTGCGCTGCAGCTGCAGGAATATGTCAATCAGATCGTGACGCAGTTCACCACTAGCCGCCCGCTGCTCCATCACCCAGTTCATGGACTTGCGCATGAAGCGTTCGTACTCCTCCGAATAGAGATGTGTGCGTAGTTGGCGCGAGCAGCGAGGGAAGAAGAACATGGTAAAGAGATGCAGGAGACGCTTCGGCCGCGGCTCATTCACCTCGATGCACATGCGGCGAAACTCGGCGTCCGGCTGCTGCAGGCAGTTGGCCTCCAGCCCAAAGGCCAGTGAGGCAATTATATCCGTGCTGAAGAGCGCGCTCAACTGCTTCACCTCCAGCTCGAATGCGGTCGCCGATGAGCCCGATGCTGCCAGCTGCCTGGCCATATGCTGCTCCAACTGCTGGCCAATCTGCTGCAGCAGTCCGAACATGTTACGAACCTTGCCCGCAGCAAAGAAGGGCGCAAAGATTTTATGCGTCTCGCGCCACATTTCGTACTTGGAGAAGAACAGATTCTGGGAGCCCATCGTGTCGCCGATAGCGTCTGTAGTCTCGAAACGACTCGAGAACTTCGCAAAGTCCTCGACGAGAATGCGCTTGATTAGCGCCGGCTCACGCAGCAGCAGCGCATGATTGTGCAGCACATGGATGCCCACAAAGGCCTCACCTTTGGCAGCGGGGCTCTCGTACAGCTCGCGAAACTGATCGCCAAAGCAACAGCAGCCGCGCAGCAGGCGCCAGACATTGCCCACAAAGGGCGTGGCGGGCGTTTGAGGTACACCCAGGCGCTGCCAATAACCGAAGTGCCAGCGCTGCCAGATCCAGGCGAGCAGCAGCAGTAGCAACAGCCCGAAGATGAACATTCCGTAAAAATCAAAAGTCAACTGAACTGGCGAAAGCTTTGTGTGGAATATAAATGCACTTCAAATGTAACTGCAATGAGAGAGCAGGAGAGGGAGAGACAGACAGGTAGATATATAGATAGAGAGAGAGAGAGAGCCTATACACTTTGCATTATCAATTTTTGCGCAGTCTTCCTCTCTCACTTTTCTTATGTTCGCATTGAGTACATATGTGTGAACAGCCGACAAAAGTGTCATAATTAATATACGTGAGCTGACTAAAAGAAATGCATTTTTATAAATCTTTTGCGTAGCAAATATAACATGAATATAACATTTTTGTCGCCTGGGCCCAGCAGTGTAAAAACAGTAAAATCCACAAATGGCATATAAATCTTTAGCGTAGCAAATCATATAAATTGAATATAACATTTTTGTCGCCTGGCCCAGCAGTGCAAAAACAGTAACACAAAAAGCACAGAGCGCTGCGGATCATAGCTGATAATTAAGCTAAATGTTATTGTGGATGCTAAGCTCAATGTTTTTATAACTTCTCAGCTTGGCTCGGCAATTGAGTCTTTTAGCACAAAATATTTTGTGAGAGCGGGAAGGCTGATAAAGATGTATGCCAGTTATTTTTGCACTAGTGGTGATGTATGGGAATCATTTATACTGAACGATTTGATTTGCATTTGTATTTGAGTGAGTGCCGCCTTTGCGAAGGCAGCGCATAATTCCCAAACTTTAGTTGTTCGCTGAGCGTCTCTCAGAATGGTATGCACAGTCTGTTGTCTGAACTGATTTACATGTGCATATATACATACATACATATATCTCGAAAAGACTAATAATAAATAATATTTTTGAACAATGTAAATATGTGATTAAGCATTTACAAACATAGATATTTTGTGTACGTAATCGAAGATAACATTAGCTAATCGCATTAATAGTTTTTGTTATTAAGCATATTATACATACATACATACATATGTGTGTTTTTTTGTCACGAAAAATGCACAAGAGGAAACCATAAATCGCCGCTTTGTCTCTATATAGGGCAGAAGAGTTGAGTGCCTTGGTGGAAGCTAAAGCTCTCTCTTAACCGTTAAGCTTAATTTCAAAGGCACACACACACACACACACGGCTGCAGTATGAATTTTGAGAGCGAGTACAATTAGACAATCCACAAGTGGGAGAACAGAATGTGTAAGACGTCGCTTGGAGCGTAATTGAGCGCATTAATGGAACCGAGTGACTTCTAATTGCTTTCGATGCTTCATACGTGCACATACACCAATATGTAGCACAGTTTGGAGAGAGGAGCATAAGCATGGCGCAGCTTGGATCGCAAATGAGAGGTCTGATGAGTGCCTCAATAGAAATTGATCTGAGTGCTTTTCTAATACTTTAATTGCGAGTGCAGGCACAGATAAACAATAGAAGATATAGTAATGTTAATTGAGCACCCGTTGGTCTAATGTTAACTGCAGTTTTTCACAAAGTTTGCTTGGATCATATGAAATTTGTATAAATACAGATCAGTTGTATTGATTACGTTGTTTTATAATTATTTAATTATATATATTCATAAATATTATTCATATCAAATAAAGTCTTGCTAAATATATTGGGTCAAATTTATATTGTCTGTAAAATGTATGTATAATTTTTATTTCAGTCTCTCAATAATTATATGTGGATTCTAATATTTATGTTTAATGCATTACCACAGTCGTGGTAATTATAAAGCTTCGTGTCCCGACAAAATACACATTGAATGATTTGATAATATGTCTGCTATCTCCTCCATGACCTACAGCTTTATGTAAGCTAAGCAGCGTAATTTAACAGCCACTGAGCGAACGACTTAAAATAACTCAATTAAAAAGCTTTGTTCGTTAACAGCAAGCTTAGGTTCCACTCTGTTAGTTAACATAGCGATTTTGCTTAACATATTTTACCCTGCTTCTCATTTCTGTTCGCCTGGTATTTCAGTCCGATTTTCGGGCAAATTCGAGACCAAATCGGATTTACCGAGCGCCGTGTCCCTACCGACTCTTTCGTTTCGTTGGTAATGAAGATTTTTAATTAATCTGATTGGAAAATGACTGTACAAGACTGGTGACCCATTAAAAAAAAAGAGCGAACATTTATTTTATTATTTAAAATTTAAACTTTTTTTTATAACATTAAGACTATTATTGTTTTTTACTAAATGTAATTTATAATTAAAATGCATTGAATTATCGTTAAATAAAATTAATAAAATAATATGATTTAAAGTAAAGGAATAAAAATAAACCACTTCTTATGTGCATTGTTAAGATTCAAAAGAATAATAAATTTTGGTCCACCGTTCAGACGTATTGCTAATTTTGATTATCTTTGCATTATCATTGACAATTTTCTGGGCTTACATACCCACATATAAGAGCGTTATATATAAGCGGTAATGCTTAGCCAAACCTGGAATTCAAAACAAGGTTTATGAATTTAAATTAATACAATATGTGTATATTGAAAATTAATTTGTTATATCAGCCAATTCAAGAGAACTTGCTAAACAACCGAATTCATCAAAATTAACGAATTTGAAATTTCCAGAATACGATCCTACTCTAGTACATTAATAGATAAGCAAATAAGCGGTCATAAAATAAATAATTCTCTATAAATTTGCAACTGACACATTTAATAATCAAGGCATATTTAAAACATTGTATTAAATTATTCTTAATAATTTTATATTTGATATTTTATAATTTACTAACATATCATTACATATGCATGTATGTAAACGATTCAGTTCGGAGGGTTCAAGGTATCTTCTAGTCGAACAGTCTCGACTAGATCTTTTACTTGTTCATTTTGTATAAAGAATTTCACTTTTACTGATAATGGATGTTGGGAACAAAATTTCAGTCTGCTATAAGTAAAAACTAAGCACTTCATCATCGTTCAGTCGTGGATTTAATATAACTAAGTGCGGCTCATAAGCCTCCGTTTCTTTACATAATATGTATATATTGCGAAAGCTACTACTATCTCTGCTTGCATTGACAATTCTGCCAGGGATACTAACTGAATTGGTAGATATTGCTTTACGTTAACTGAGAGCATTGTGATTTCTATGTATTGGGAGTGTTATTTATACATATTACAGAAATCTGCTGACTGCAACAGCTTCTGTTTCCACTTAGTCGAGCCCCTCCTGCTAAAGGCTAATGAAGTTCAATCGAAGGAAAATCAGTTCAACAAATTAAATAATGCAATCATCAAGCTTAAATCAACTATCGAGTCTTTGGAAAGTCAACTAGCATTAAGTAATGCACATAAAAAACATTGCTTAACCAAAGAGGAGTTATTTGATAACATTCAAGAGGCGATAGTTACAAGGAATACTAATATAGATAAACTTAGTAAAGAATTATCAGAACTGAAATTAAAAGTTATCGAAAAAGAGGCAACAATAATAGATCTTGAAAATAAAATAGATAAAATGGGTATGGAAATAGAAAGCAAAAATAATATTGTCCAACAGGTAAACACAGTGCAACAGAATAAAGATTCGGAAATATCGAAGCTAAAAACTGAAGACTCTATTTATCTTGTGAAAATCAAAGAATTCGAAAGTAAAATAAAACACCACGAATCTATAAACTCAAACTGCATTGGAAAACAATCAAAAATATACGAAATAATAGTACCTGGATCGAGTCCTTTTAACGTTTCCTGTGATTCAACTCTAGTTGATTCCGGCTGGACTGTTATTCAGCGTCGTCAAGATGGCTCTGAAAAGTTCGACAGAACTATGAAGGACTATCAATCTGGTTTTGGTGAACTAAGCGGAGAATTTTTCATGGGTCTCAAAAAGATTCACTCATTGACGAAGTACACGCGACATGAACTGTATATTTATCTAAAGAATTTTAATGATGAAGTCCGATACGCACGATACAGTCATTTCCTGATTGGCGGTGAGGAGGATAACTTGTTGCTGAAATCATTGGGAAAATATGCTGGAAACGAAGGCAATGCAATGGTCCATCACCTAAATATGCAATTCTCAACACCAGATGTGGATCACGATAATTGGCGAACTGGAAACTGCGCAGAATGGTTGCATTGCGGATGGTGGTTCGACAAATGCAGTAAATGGTAATTAAATGAATCTGAACGCCCGTCGCCAAGAGTAAATAAATTGTTTTTTCTCCAATTTTCAGCAATTTAAATGGATTATACAGAGCAGAAGATCACATGCACGAAAAGTGGGGCGTAAATTGGTTTAGCTGGACAAACAACTCACTTAAGTTTGCCCAAATGATGATAAGACCAAAAGAAGTAGTACCTATTATCTACGCATAAATAGCTATAGTAGCGCAATGCTTGATGCTAATTGGTTAACGTACCTCTGCTCTTGTAGATTTTATATCGTCAGTCCCACCTTGGAATAATATACTCACAATATTTTTGAAAAAATTGTAAAATCGTTTATTTTACACTTAAGTCATAGAGTTGTAGGCACTATATGCTGCTTAGCTTAGCGCCAACTGCCGTTGCAGCTGAGGCTGCAGCTACTGCTACATCTATATCTGCTGGTGGCTGATGGTGCATCCTTTGCATGCACACATATACACACACATATACAACGAATCTGCCCCAGCACGAGGCAATTTGTACAATTTTTAGCTGCTGACTGTGGAACGTGGCCGCCTCCAGCAGGGCGAACATTTTGCATTGACATTGGATTTGTTGTAGCAATTGGGTTAAATTCATATCACGAGCAGCAACAACGGTTAGGAGCCATGCAGATTGGGATGCTGGCCGCTGGTATTATGCAGAGCCTTCGCCACTTCCTCCTGCAAGGTACTGGGTGGATCCGACACAATATCCGTGTGCATCGATAGGTACTTTAATTTGTTCGTAACAGCTGAAAGTCAGAAATAGAAGTTAACAAAGTGTTTCTTTTTTTTTTTTTGTAATAAAATATACTCACCAGGTCGCAGATCTATGAGCGAACAGTGCTGATCCACCCAGAGGAAAGCGGTGCGACGCAGCTCATCCAAGCTGGCGCTGGAAACGGTCGAGGTGTACGAGGCTAACAAAGGTTCCAGAATAAGACCCAGCTAAAAAGTAAAAAAAAAGTGATTTAAATATCTATTTAACAATTTGGGAAATATATTAAAAACAAAGTCAAATTATAGATTGTATCAATTGTAAATAAATAAATAAATATACCTCCTGGAATAGATAAGTGAGTACGAGTACATTATACAAATTTAAAGTCTACACCTTTTTTGGTTTAC
>JAWNOM010000335.1:0-34974 GCA_035045965.1 Drosophila aldrichi | reverse complement strand
CCAGATTAAATTGTATTTTATTATATAGTATTCAATTGATTTAGCAAATGTAAAGCTTTTACAGCTTTGAAAGCTTTTATATTATTTTTCCACTCTGCTCGATCTATAAGTGACTTTTATTGCCTTCAGTCATTGACTTAGCCTGTATATAGCTGTGATTTAAGCGCATTTAAACTTCGACATCGCTAAAAGAAAAATCCGCTTTAATTTCATATATTTTGTCTGCTAAGCAGTCGCATTTTTGCACTCACACACACACACACACACACACATTTAGTTTTCAAGTCTCAGCTGCAATTCCCTCAAGTTGCTTATCTAATGTGGCCGGAGACTAGGTGGGCGTGGCCTGGGTTGCCTTTTAGAATCAACAAGTAAATCATATGCGCATTGTGGATGACGTCAATTTTGAAATTCAAATTGAACGACTGCCTGGGGAGCTTTGCATTAAAGCACAGGGGTGCAGGGCCCGAATGAGAAGAAAAATAAAGTATATATGGTATATAGTATATATAGTATGCATATCAGACAGTTGCGATGCGGTTTCAATGTCAGTTCTTCATCTGCTCAACTCATTTGGAGGCGCATTTTGTATGCTATTATTGTATCGCCTGTGGCTGCATTACACATTCAATGATGCTACGAAGGCGCCGACGCCGCAACTCATCAGCAATTCAATTGCCAAGAGAGAGAGGGAGGGAGCCGCAGGAAGCGGCAGGGAAGTTGGCAATAAGACACAGAGACAGATGCTGTGGCGAAGCTTTTTCGTTTACGCCCCCACGTGCCAAACAATTTGTATGCGACTGATTCGATTATCGACTTGGGCTTTGATTTTCAATAATAATTCCCATTGGACGCGGTCTGAGAGAAATGTGCTTAAAGTGCGATCTTTAAAGTGTTGATAAGATCTTCAGATCTCCGCCCATTGTGCATCCCTCAGGCACACTCAGTTATATCTGTTGCTGTCGCGCCTAACACATTATCGAGCTTTAAAAATCTCGCTTCATTCACAAACTCTTTTTAAAAGTCTTAAAGTTAAGCAAGCACAATGTATTCCAGACATAAAGATATGCCATTAGTGGTTTCTCGGCTCTGCAGGGCAGCAGCTTTTGTGTCATTGTGCGTCTGGCGGCACAGTGGTATGAGCATGCGTAAAATGGTAGGCAAAATTTGATAGAAATTGGACTGACAAGTGCTCGAAAAATATATTCAAATATTATATATACATATATATATATATATATATATATAGGAAGTGGAGCAGTCTTTAATTCTATTTTATTTAAAACGTTGATTGCGAATTTTATTTTATTTTATTTTTATTTTTTTAATATTTGTATATCTATATTATATTATATCTTACTTTATAGAAAAAAATTGCAAAAATATATGTAAATGTAAAAAATATATATACAAAAAATGTATTTTAATTTTAAGAACAAATTTTTAGCGTATTTTACGATTTTTTTTTTATATAAATATGAATAAGCATATTTTATAGAAATTTTCTGAAGATATACAAATTTGATCAATTTAATGCCGAAATATATAACTATATATAGAACTAATTTAATATATTAATTTTTATTATTTTTTAATTTATTTTTAGTTTAATATATATGTATTTATATTTTATGAATTTTGTGTTTTTAATTTTATGTTTTTACAACAACTTGTCCCACTGTGCTTAACAAATCACTTCGACCCCCATACCACACACACTCACACACACACGCTCGAGTTTTTGTCTGCTCTAGCCCCGACATCAGCCAGCCTAACACACTCCTATTCAGCCCCATTCCCTGCGCCCGGGTTATTACATATATTTTGTAGCATTTTGTGCCCAAAATGTATGGATGGCACACACTGCCGGAGATACATGATATAGACTTTTGGAGCTCTACAGCAACGACGACATATTTATGAATCCTCGACGGCAACGCTTGCAACTATGTATCTATGAGGCAGGGCCAAGTTTTCGGGCGGGGCAGGCGCTGGGAAAGTGCAACTATGAAATATTTTTGGACTGTTTTTCCTTCTTGTTCTCGCTTTTTTTTTTATTTTTTTTTTTGATGATTATTAAGGCTGCCAAAAAATAATTTCCTTACTGTAAAAAACTTTTGCGAGTTTGGCAAAAAAAAAATGCCTCAAGAATTATGAAAAATGCTGCGGCAAAGCTAGAGAAAAATGCGAGAAATGATAATGGCGTGCGGCACGAAAATAAAAAGTGAAATAAAAATGAGAAAAATACTTAAAATAAAATTGTAAAAAATGGTGTGCAAAATTTAGCTTGGGGTTATATTTTTGGCAGGCAGCCGCGCAGACAAGACTGCAAATTGTCTGACCAACAGTTGGATGGGGTCTATGGGCGGGGGCTGGGGGGCTGCGGGCTGAAGGGGGGCTGAATGCACGCAGGCCTGCCACAGCAAGTGCAATAAACGGAAAAGTGTCTGCCGACGTTTGCCAGCCACTGTACAGTGGCCCCATTGTTGTCGACGTTTTGTTTACTGGACGTCGCCGATGTTTTGTTGTGGTTGTTGTTGTCGTTTTTTTTTTTTTCGCCACAATTTGTATACACTTCAGCAAGACAATATTTTAGCCAAATAGACGAAGCATAGCACTGAATAAAATATATGTATATATGAGCACTGGAAATTTAATTTATTTTATTTTTTAGCTTGAAACGAAAATAGTTAAATATACTCAAAATAAATTCTTTGAATTGTTGCAGTCTATCAGCTATGTGCGTCTGTTTATTAGTTCTTTATGGGGGCGTTCTGTGAATACCAAGTATCGCCTGGTCAGTGCAAATATGCGTTACTGGAATTGAATTGAATTAATTTGCATCTGGTATATCGATCTCTCTGTCGATCCCCATCCTCCTCCCTCTCTGTCCGTCTGCCTAAGAAGAGCAAGGCATGCAGAAAAACTCCAGGAGATCATTTAGAAAATGCCTGCAGCATCAGAGAATGTTCCCATTGATCTCTACCTGGCGCCCTGCTCAAAATTTGAGTGCTTTGAGTGAAAGTCGTGCTATATAAAGGGCAGCAGCTGCGGCATTTATTCAGTCGTTCAGACCTGGTGGGGTCAGTCGGACGTGCAGCGCAATGCAATGCAATGCAATGCAGTCAAGTGTTTTTGTTTCTAATTTTTTTTTTTATTTACAATTTTTTTATATAAAAAAAATTATTTATTAACAAAAACTTTTTTATTTAATTTTTTTTTTTATTATTTAAAATTGGTTTTTATTTAAAAATATTGTTTTATTTAAAACATTTTTTTATTTAAATTATTATTTTTTTTTTATTTATTTATTTATTTTTTTTTTTGTGCAGGGCAGTGTTGTGGTATTGTGAAGTGGGTGAAAATTTATTTGTATTAAATTCATGTTTTTTTATTCATTTTATTTTTCATTCTTTTTTATCTTTTGTTATTTTTTTTTTTTATTCATTTTATTTTGAATTTTTTTTAAATTTTCATTTTATTTTTCATTTTTTTTTTTTGTTAATATTTTTTTTTTATTATTATTATTTACTTTTAAAATTCAAATAATGTGTACATGCATTTCATTACCTCAACTAATTTTATATTTCATCATTCATCAGCATTCCACAATAATATTATTATAAAGCTTTACTAATTGTTTTAAAAAATAGTAATTTATGCGTGAAAAGCTTAGCGATTTCTTAAGAAACCTTTTATTTTTTTGTAACATCTCAAGATATCTTAACCGTCTTCAATGCTAAAGAGTTGATTGACTCTTTCTTAAATTTTATCTATTTATATTATATAATAAATCTATTATACTCTCTTAAAGCCTTTTATATTTCTAAAGAGTATTTAAGCCTCGCCTTCCTTTTCATAGCTCACAATGGCCGCTTTTCAATGCGCCTGAAAACAGATGAAAAATGTGTATAAAATATGTATATATACATATATAACTGCTGGAAAATTTGTTGCATTGTGCAAATAAAGCGCTTTAATTGCTACGCTCGCCACACCAAACACACACACACATACATAGATAAACAATTTTTGAATTAAAGATAAATATTTGCACTCTTGTGAATTTGACAGGCGATATATACATATATCCACATAATATTCATTTATTTTCGTATATAATTTGCTTTTTTAAGCACAATTTTTATTAAATGTTGTTTATGCGCACACATATATATATATATATATATATATATATATATGTATATACATATGTATATATCCAGTTGTGCATTTATTTATGTGCATTTTAATGCGCTTTTATTGTAGGTTTTGGCCGTGCAATTTGAAATTTCAAATTTGTCAGCCGGCTGCACGTGCAAAATGTGGCTCGAAAAAAAAAAAACATATTCCATGCCCCCCCCAACTATTTAATTGCTAATAAATAAAAACAATAACAGAAAATAAAATAGATAGCAATTAATGCAACAACAAATACCAAATCCAAACAGAAAACAATTAAAATGTGTTGATTGCACTGGCATGGCCATAAAAATAAGTCAGGTGGCGCCAAGGCAACAGAAAATTGTGTCAAATTTACTGAAAGGGGAAAGCGAAAGGCGTTTGCTGAGAGCGGGCGGTGAACTCTTTGAGAATTTTCGGCTTTGGAGAATCTTAGAAATTTCTTTTTTCTCTTTTCGAATTCCTAACTTAAATTCCTGCCTATGGGTATGTACAAAAATATTTTATAAAATTTTGTAGCTGCTAAAAAGGGAAATATATTACAGGCTTTTATGCTTATTCAAGAGATTTATGTGATTTAGATGTGATTTAAGTGTTAAGCTGTATAGCTTTGCTGTAAAGCCAAATAAATATATTAGCCTACAGATGCTGAGGAAAATCAGTCTTTGATTGGGTCAAGATGTTGGCAAGTCACTTGCGGTCAGCTTAAAATTAGTTTGTTGACCTTCCCAAGGCCATGGACTGGGCTAAATAGGGTCAGATTAAGCCAAAGTGAATTTAGTCTAGATTATCTGTGCCTTAGAATATATACAAAATTATTTAAATGTATTAAATAATAAATATATAAATTCTTTTAATCTAAATATTTTTTGAAAGTGTATAAATTATATTTTTCATATATTTTTGTAATACTTATTAATATAAGAGTCAAATTTAACTTCCTTTACATAAAACTAGAAGCACTTGAAATTAAATGTTTTGTTGATTATAAATATTTATTTTAATTGCAATTAACACAAGCTAAAATTGCTGTACTCGAGGTTAGCTCACTCTGAGCTGTACTGAACAAGTGAAATAGAATTTTCAGTGCCTAAATGTTTTTAATTTCCGCGTTCGACGCGTTCAACCGGTTAAACGGATATCCGGACATGATTGAATTGACCCAGCAGCTGGCCGTTCTTAACTTTAATATAGGTGCAACATTTATCTGAGCGTGAATAAGCTTTGATGTTGAAGTTGCGGTCTTATGCCTATTTGAATATATTTAATTTGTTTCGAATTAAAATATAAAATGAAGTAAAGAGACTGATTCTAGTTATCGATGCAGCATTAGACTGTGTAGTTATTCATTTACAACTCCTCAAAGAGATCCATCAAAGTAACTCTTTCAAAATAGCTATAGACCAGTTTTTCATAGAATATTTTCTTCAATCAACATTTTCTAGCTGTTCAAACTGGCTATGCTTTCCTTCATGAAAACATATGCTTTATCGAAATTCATTTTCTCAACCGTTTTCATTTTCATATTTAGTTCTTTAACAAGTTGGCCAATTTCCTGTTGTTCATAAAGGATGGATTTTGCATAGATTTGTGTCCAATATTTGTGTTGCCAAATTAACCCACACGAACGACTAATTTGACAAGAGGCTGACGCTGTTAAGTTAAGTGTTGGCCCGTCGGCGCTTTGGGTTGCCTGATTAATGGACACGTGTTTTGCATAGCCATGGCTGTAAGCTGTTGGCCACAACGACTAATAACGGCCCATAAATTGCGGCTGGCAGTGCCCCACTGTTGGCCAATTAACGGCTAAAAAAAAAAATTACGAACGGCTACTTTGCCAAGCATACATACGTATATGACGCAAACTAAATGCGAGATGCAGAAAAAAAATAAAAAAGTGGAGCTCAATTTACAGTTTTACAAGCAGCACATTTACTAAATTTAATGCAGGGCTTTTAGCCAGATTTCCAGCTAGGTGCTAAGTGGCTAAGTAGTTATATAAGTTTTGAAAATATAGGTCGGGCATTGAATCGGAAAAAGGGTCACAAATAAATTGATAGACTAATGGTTGCTCTGTTGTTAGTATAAATCCGTAAAACGTATGACTTTATAGAGCAGGTATTGCTTATGGTATTCTATATATAATGAGAATATATAGTTAATATATACATATATGCATAGTAGTTTATAAATATTTAATTTATGTTCAATAAACTTGAAATATTCCAAAATTTATTTAAAGCTAATCGATTTATGATCTATGTATAAGCTCACAAATTTTTTATAAATATTAAAATTAGATTAACAACATGATATATTGCAGGAAAAAAAAAAAAACAAGTTTAGTATGTTTTTATTTACAACGTCTTCAGTTACAGCTGTTTGATATTTAAATCTTAATATATTATGGGCTTAAGTCTAGTGTGAAAGAATATAAACGGCTTAAATTCTAGGATTAATAAAATATGTTAATGATATTACTGACTGCTACTACCAGAGTAGAGCTAGATTTTTAATGTAGCCTAAGTTTAAATAAACAACTTTTCTTTATATACTTATTTACTTTTGGATGTCATGCTGTGAATGGACACGCAGCTGCATTATGATAATAAATTTATTTTTAATAATATTTAATGTATTTATTTATTTATTTCTTCATATTTTATTTTTACATATTTTATATATATTGTTTCATATTTTATATATGTTTTTTTTTTCATATTTTTTATATATATTTTGTATTTGAAACAACATAAAATATTTCTATTTTTTATATGAAAAAAAAAAAAAAATCGTATAAGTTTAATAATAAAATCTAAAATAATCATCTGTACTTAATTTATTTAATTATTGATTTGTAGTTAAAAACAATATTTCCTCTTTTTTATGCCACAAAAAAACTCTTCAAATATTTTGTATTAAAAAAAGAATCAACAATATAAATCTAAAGTATAAATTTCTTTAATAATCAACTGCACTTAATTTAATTAATTACTAAAAATCACAAAACATACTAAACAATTCAATAATAATATAATTTCAATTAGTTTCAATTGAATTACCATTCAAATCTTCATTTGTAAACAGAATTCACATATAAGCCATCTGATTCACACATTGAACCCAAAAAAGGGCATCTAAGATTTATCTCTGCTCATGGGTAAGCTGACTGTAAACTGACTCATGCTTGGTTCATAGTAACTTTTCAGCGCCTATAACTGTAATTAGTAAACTTGGCCAACAAACCATAAAGTCAGTCTGAAGGACTTTTGGCCAGCGCCAAAGTTGACTAATGTTTTAGCCAGGCCAAAACTGCTTATGAACTTCTAAGGGTTCACTAGCCAGATTAACGAACCAAGTTAGGCCAGTCTGCCCGCCTGGCAGCCAGTTGGCTCTTGGCCATACATCTTCTAGGCCACATTACTTCAGACCCAAAAGCGCACACACACTTGTTGTTGCTGCTGCAGTTGTTGTTGTTGTTGTTGTTCGTATTTCCTCTTTGAGTTTTGTGAGTTTTTGGGTTTTTTCTTGGCTGTGTGTCTGGCTTTTAATTTTGCACTTCCGATTGTTGGCCAAGACAACAGCAACAGTAACAACCTCACAGCCAACGGCTAAGACGCCTATTAATGTTTTTCTTTCTTTCTTTTCGCTGGCTGCTCATTTTGTGCTTCCTCTTTTCTTAGCCACATTGTGCAATTGTTTGTCTGCTGTTGCTGCTTCTTCTTCTTCTTCTTCGACGACTTTTTTGTTTGTTTTTGGAAACAGTTTATAAGTCTCAGATGTTGTTGTTGTTGTTGTTGTTTGTTGCCAACAACTTTATTAGCAACGGCTACAAATTGTGTGTGATATAAGCGCATTGCCACGCCCCTTTTATAGGTATCTATGAACTGAATGCTTCAGTGATTTGGCTTTTGGCAACGCATAAAGTAAATATCACGTAAGAATGCGCCAGATGGCTATGCACGACTAGTAGATGCGCTGTTAGTGAATCAAAGAGAGAGGGAGAGAGATAGAGAGAGAGAGAGAGACTACAGCTTGAATCGACTGCATTTAACACTCCCGCATCACCTTATCCAATAATTTGTTTACTTTATGTTATACATATGTGCCACGCCCTCTTCTCACTGTTACATACATTTCATGTAAACCAATATACTCTATATTTGCAATGCTTTTAGCGCATTAAAAGCCAAAAATTGTGCTGTTGCTGCTGTGTTGCAATACGACAGCATTTTCCACATTTATTCACGCGCCAGCAACAATATTTTGTTGTTGTTATTGTTGTTGTTGTTATAGTTATTGCAGTTGGCTGCATTAAATTAAATTACACGCTTATACGAATGGTGTGGCTGGTTGACTAATCGTCGTTGTTGTTGTTATTGTTTTTGTTTACCTTTATAATTCAAATTAGTTAAATTACATATGGCCCTCTATTTGCCTCTCTGTCTCTCTCTCTCTCGCTCTCTCTCCCACTTAATGCTATTGCTGCTGTTTATCTTTATAATTTATATTGATTCAAATTAGTTAAATTACATTTTACCCTGCCTCTCTCGCTCTCTCTGTCTCTCTCTCTCTCTCTCTCTCTCTCTCTCTCTCTCTCTCTCTCTCTCTTAGTCCCAATTGGCTTTCATGCGTTTTGTTTTCCGTTCGTTAGGCATTTGTAAGCTTATATCTGAAAATATATTTAAATTGCATTAATTTATAATATTTAATGGCTTTTGCCTATTTTTGAAATAATAACCATTTGCGTTTTATGACTTTGTTTAATTATCCCCAAAAATAACTGATTGCTGCTGTGTGAGAAATATGTGTGGGCCTTAGATGAGCTTAAATATATATAGAAATTTATTGTATATACATATACTTAAACATATACATATATCTAATTAAACATCACTAAAATTAACTACTTAATTTTTTTTTAAGTTTAAGCTTATTCAATTAGTTTCGAGAGCTTTAATGCGCTTTTAAGCTTTTGTATACCTATATAATGATATACTCTAAATTAATTTAAATTAACTAATTTAAGCTGTTGCAAATGAGATTACTTACCATGTTTCTAGAGCCTCACTTAACCTTACTTAAACTGATTAAACTAT
This sequence comes from Drosophila aldrichi, assembly GCA_035045965.1. Taxonomy (NCBI): domain Eukaryota; kingdom Metazoa; phylum Arthropoda; class Insecta; order Diptera; family Drosophilidae; genus Drosophila; species Drosophila aldrichi. The sequence goes on along the minus strand of JAWNOM010000335.1, from coordinate 25,693 downwards.
TTTAAATGTAGTTAACAGCTTTAATGATTTTTTTTTTTTTAAGTGAGCTTTGTCTTAGCATGAAATATATTTTCATAAAATTAACAAGATTTCTATATTTAAAATTAGATTTACTACTACCTTGTTTAAAGCTGCCTACTTTGCCTGGCCATCAACAAGATTATACGCGGTCAGGAAGTAAAAACTCCATACTAGTTTTACGCAGTGTATTGACAGAGCTTGTTGTCTAAATAGACTTAGACTTAAAGTTTTATAAGTTTAAGCAAATTCATAAATTAATCATAATTTGATTTGCTTCGGCTAGTCTTTAATATAGATTAATTGATTCCACAATTTTTCGTATATTCTTAATTAAAATTAAAAAAACTTCTGATAAAAATTCAATCAAACCTGATTCAAATAAAAGCTGACATCAGCTGCAATAACATCTGTCTGTCCCCTCTCCGTTTTTCTATCCGTCCAACCAATCGTCTGTCTGCTTACTTTGCCAATTGATTTCCCTCTGGATTTTCATTTTCATTTTGGAATTCAAGACAAAGATGTTTATATACATATGTGCAATATGGCATAAGCACATTGAGAATAATGTCAATTCGACTTCACTCGAGCTGGTGCAAATTGCCCTCATCATCATTATCATCATTATGGTGATTATGGTCATTATGTGATGGCAATCGTCAAATTATCAAACAAAATGTTGTGCAAATCGCTTTATCGTTTATTTAAAGCCCACAAAAACAATATGCAGATAATAAATACGATTTATTAGGCTTTGGCAACAATGAAAAAAAAAATAAACACACAAAACAAATAAATTAAATAAAAATCAAATAAAATCAAATAGACAATAAATAAATTGTTTTACATATCGAATTTCAGTTTATTTAGCCAGCCATAAATGACAAGACCACAACTAAATAAATAAATATATTTACCTAAAAAACATTTTCATTGTTTTTGTTTCATTTCTTTTTTTTCGCATATTTAATTAACAGTCATTTGCAGTGAATTTATTATTCGCTTTTGCTGAAAATTGTTTAAAGCTAAATTTAAAAACTTTTTAATTAAAAAGAAGGAAGTTGTGTATATTGGTTTTGTGAAGTATATATTTTACTGCATATCTACATTGTAACAATTCCACCTAATCTCTGTAAACTCTTCTCTTCTAACATATTTTCTTTATTCTCTTTTCATTTATTTTCAGGTAAGTCCTTTTCAATCTCCATATGCGCTCGCAAATGCCGGCAGTTGTGCTGTAAGTGATATTGAAAAATTCCATAAATCTATACGTAATATGCTCTTAAATATTTACGAACATATCCGTTGCCATTCGATGCGTCTTATATTTTGTAACACCAGCCAGGCAGACAGACAGACAGACAGCCAGCGAATCGTGTAAGACTCTCAATTTCAAATCACATCGACAGCTTCCGTAATTCAATAAATATTTTATTGTGTTGCATATTTCGTTTTGCAAATACCCTAGAAGTGGGTATTACCTTAAGAGAGGGTGTTTAGAAAATTTGTTTAGATCAATCGACTAATCGGGTACGACTTTTTTTTACCTTATTGATTGGATTGAGATATTATAGCTATATGATATTTATTTTCTTTTTTTTTAATATTTTTTATATAGAACATTAACTAAAATATAGAATATTGCATTAAATTTATGCATTCCACACTGAGCCAATGAATTTATATAGGTATAATAATATATAATATATTTAAAAAAAATAATAATATTTAATAAAAAATAATAAATAATAATATAATAAAAATATTTAATAAAAGTTATTTTATTAAACAATTAAACCTATATTCATAAAATAATAAATATATATACATATTATAATCTATTATAAATATTAACAAAAATCATATTAAACACTTTAAGCTTATGAGAATCACCGAGAGAGGTCATTCAACTCAAAGGGTGCTTGCATATTCCATCAAATTGGTTTAACATGCTTTGTCAAGCACTCGCCCCTCCCTACCGGCACTCGCCCCTCTCGGCCCACCGTTTCGTTGCCTTCACATTGTTGAATCTTATTTTGTCGCTCTCAATATTATTCATATGGCGTTGACAGCAGCCGGCGACAATGAAAAAGCGAAACATGAAACCAAACGCCCAGCAAGTGCAACAGATAACGGCACATTGTGAGAATTGCTCCAATGTAAAAGAGAGGGAAAAAAATGGCAAAATGCAAAGTTGAAAACTTTATTTTGCAGCCAGCGGCAGTTGCCACAACTTCAACTTCAACTTCAACTCAAACTGCAACTTCAGCGCTCCAGCTCCAACTTTAGTTCCAATTCTAGTTGCATCTGTGCTTGAAGACATATTGATAAAAAATGCGTTAGTGCTGGCACTTAGAGACTGGGAGCAAGGGGAATGGGGAATTTGGAAAGAGGAATGGGAAATGGGCCTATGCTGCTGACAAAGTTACGCCCACCTTTTATTTCATATGCTTGAATATAGAGGCAAGCATTTCATATCAGCTCCCTCTCTCTCTCTCTCTGTCTGTTTTTGATCTCTTTCGCTCTCTACGCCTCGTTGCATATAAATAAAACATTTGCTGCCACCCAACAGGCAACGACGACTTTTGTCCTGCCTCGTCGTGAGAAACTTGTCGCACTCTGATAAGGAGCCAGTTGCCAAGAAAGAGAGAGACCGAGAGAGAGAGAGTGAGTGAGAACTTGCAAATGCAGTTGCGAGTTTGCAATATTTATCGCTGCAATTGAACCTTTCAATGGGCCGGTCATATATTGTGCCTTTGACTGCAGGCCTTAACTCATCTAGACAGCCCGCCCCGAGCAGCCCAAAGCCAAAGGCCGGCCGGCGATTCCAATGTGCAACAGGGCGTTGCCCACATGTGGCAAGTGAAAAATTGAGAACAAGCCAACGAAATTCCGATCAAATCTGAAGCATATAGCAAATATGGAAATATAATGCAATTTTATTGTATGTAAAGAAACATTAATCAACATGCACATAAAAATGAAAATGCTCCATAAATTTATATCATGATTTAATGCAAATTTAATCAAAATGTGAGGCGATAATATGTTTAATATATTTTTAAATGAAGAAAATTAAATTATGAGACATAATAAAGGTTCCATTTTCTGAGCAAAACTAAAATCAAATATTAAACAAGCAAGAAAGCTCTAGTCGAGACTGCTCAACTAGGAAGTCCCCTGAGCCCTTCGGCGAACTGATATTTCAATAAGTAAAAGCAAGGAGAGATCATTAAAGTTGTCTATATGTATGCAGCAGTTCTCATTTGGTATTTATATTTAAGTGACACGAAGCTAGAATGCTCACAGCAGCAGAGAGCGTTCCCATTGCCCACTTAAAGCTCGACTGCAGCGAGCAGCGAATCTACCTGCCGTCGAGCTCAGCCTTTCAGAGAGACAGTGCTTGAGTAAAAGTGACCGTATATAAAGGGCAGCAGCTGCAGCATTTCTTCAGTCGTCCAGGCCTGGTGGGGGTGTGCGCAACAAAGCGAAGCAGAGCGTGTGATCGATCAGCTAAGCATTGAAGACGTAGCGGAACTACGTAGAGGAACTACGTATAGGAAATACGTAAAGGAAATACGTAGTGGGAATACTTAGAACAAATAGACAGACGGACAGGGCTAAATTGACTAAATTACACTAAATGAAAAAAATTATAAAAAATTAAAAAAAAATAGTTATAAAAAATAGAAAAAAAATCAGAAATTAGAAAAATTTTTATATTAAAATAAACTATTTTTTTTTTTAATAAAATTTAAATTTGAGAAAAAAAATAATAAAAATAATAAAATACTGGCATAACGAGAACATGTTTAGTGTAAACAACTCGAGAAAGTACTATAAAAAACAGGTACGAAATAGTTTTTGGGAGCAGAGAGCAGAATTTTAATGACCATGCAGAAGAGATAAACAAAACACTGAAAACCCATTACTAAACCAGAAACTATAAAAATATATATACATTATTAAAAACGTTAACGACTATCAAGTGAAAAACATCTAATTTCACAAAATATCCCAAATGACCTTAAGGCATATGTACATATGTATTTGGTGTACAACAATAAAAACGTATCTGAACAGATTTCCCATGCAGAGATTTTCCGATGACCTTGGAGTGAATGTATAACATGACAGCTAACATCTTTGATGGGAAACTTTTGTAGTCTTTATCGATTATGCGATGTTAATGTTAAATAGCAGACGGCTTAATTAAAAAGCCCAGAAGGCTATAAATATTCCAATGCTATAGACTGAAGTTTAATTAAACTAGACGGCCATTAGCTGGACATGCCCACACGGCCCACCTACCAGTCTGATAACAATTTGCCTGTCATTATGATAAAGAGGGAGAGGGAGAGAGTGTGGCAGAATGGGAGAGGGAGGGAGGTAGAGTGGCTGTAATCATGAATGAGAAATTTGTTGACCCGGCAGAGCGTCATAAAACAGCATCGAAACGGGCATTTTCGACAGAGTAATACGCTGTTAACACGAGCTTAAAGCAAATAGTTTAGATTCTGTTTTCTGATCGGCCTTTAACAAATAAACCCAATATACTCGTTTTGCAAACGAGCATGCAAATTGACCTTTGGCCGACAATAGACAATAGATTGCAGCTGGGAAGCGTTGGCGTGGCCACAGGTACTCTGGTTATTTATTGTTCTTATTTTTATTTATTTTTTTTTTCCCACGTTGACAGCCATTTTCTTTGCTGTCAATTGCAAACATTTCAATAAACGCATAAATTTAAGTCTATTTTTAGGCGCACTTTAAGCGCATGACTACGGTGAAAAAAGACAAAAGCGAAAAGTTATAAGACACTCAATATTCCTGGAAAAATTCACAGTCTTAGCATCGGCAAACAAATAACATTAATTAATTGAGTGTCAATCGCAATGAGCATTAAAAGCAAAAACATAAAAGGCAGCTCCCACGCACACACAATTAAAGTGAATATTTGAGTATGTGTGAGTGTGAGTGTGTAAAGTTCTCTTTGTATACCTATACCTGTGCATGCTTCAATATGCATACATACATATGTATGTACATGACTTTGTTTGCAAAAATGCAAAGGTACAAATGTACCAAAGAAGGAAGTTTTTTATTTGCTTTTAGTATATTGGTATGTTTTTGCTACATTTGAATACATATTCCAGGCGTCCATGTTCGCTGCGCTCTCTTTGCTCTCTTCCATCAACCACTCTCATCCTCTCTCTTTCTTATGCGCCTATTTGATCAGCTAACGCAGCACACACACACAATCGCACGCACGCTCAAATACACATGTGTGTGTGTGTGTGCTTGTAAGTTTGCTCAGCGATTCCCACGCTGTTTACAAGCTAGCCGCACACACAAAAAAAAAACAACAAAAAGTTCACAGGTGTTGCTTGCCCTGCGGTCACGCGCAAACACACACACACATACGCTCCGGTAGGCATTGTTTAATCATTGCATTGACAATTGAACAATAAAAACAACGCAAAATGTAATTAATTGGCAATCAGAACAGCTGTGATCAATCGAGTGTGACCAGATCACTGAAATGAAGTGTGCTCAAGTAATTTTTGGCAATGCCCTTGACAGTATTTTTTGTTACTTTTTGTTGTCATTTCTTTAGTGCTTACAGCAAGTTGAACTTGTAAGCTCGCCAAGGCATACATACATATGTATGTATGTATGTATATGTGCACGTAACGGCAGCTCATTGTTGATTGCTGTTGTTATTGTCTTCGTTTTGTCAATTCCACTTTTGCGCTTGCCATTTGCTGGCGCTGATCAAAAGCGCGATAATTTGATTGAAAGAAGAGAAGAAGAAAAAAATGTGGACAATGGAATGACTGGAATGAGACAGCCTGTTACGCTCACTGCGAGCAACACACACGCACACACACACTCACACACACAAAGAGAGACTAATGGCAACTGTTATTAATTAAATGTGACCGGAGGCCGTTAAGAACGAAATGGCAGGCAAATGGCGAGGGCCAAACAAAGGACCACCCAAGTGCAGAAGGCCATAAAAATCAGCAAAGGTGTCAAATAAAACGGCCTAGATGCCACAGCTCAGACACACGAGTCAGACTCAGTTAGGCATATTAAATACGACGGCTGCGACAGGGCCATAAAAGTGCGCCAACTAATTGATGCTCGACAACGTGAAACGTTGAACAGGACGACGTCATATAAAATTGATATTAATTAATATATTTTACCTATATGCATATATATGCATATCAATTATTTCAATTTGGTTGTCAACTTTTGCGCTAACGAGCTGCTGGCCAAGCAATTAAAATTCACCAACACAAAAAAAAAGGCAGCAACGGGGCGTGGTTTGGCGTGTGTGTGGTCGCAAATGAATATGTGTGCAGATAAATATACATACATACATACATATACATATATCTAGCGCATATTTCAATCATCATTTGGAGCAGAACCTTTTAACATTTTTTTACACCTGACCCTCGTGTTTTTGGCAAATTAAAAACACATTTTGTGACACGTTATGTAGGTGTTGTCCCGACCAGTTGCTGCTGTTGCTGTTGGCACATGGCGTGTTGACCTGTTTGGTGCAGCACACCTAGAAATGCGCACGTTTACGCCTCATTAGACAAAGGGAACATCGAATGAGTTGAAAGGTCGATTTACATGCACTGAGCTGTTCCTTAATTAGCTCCATTTGTAGTCGAGCAGTGAGGGTGTGAGAAGAGAAAGTGAAAGTAGAGCAGGAGCAAGAGAAGAAGAGAGTGAAAAAACGAGACAAAAAGTTCAACGAATAAAGTTCACGCAAATTGAGAGGAACCTAGAGTAAGAGAGAGTAGATCAATCAGTCTGAAAGCCGTTCTGGACAATTACTTGTATAAATATATGTACAATATATACTTTGCCAGAGTCGTTGCCTTAAGTTTTTTTCAAATAAAAGGTAAATAGATTGCAGCTTTTGCTATTCTGAACAAAAATAGATATGTATATATAACAAGTTAAAGTCGCTTTAAGCCAATAAGTGGAAAAGTAGGCAAAACTTTTCTTTTCTTTTTGTTTTGGGGCACAAAGCGCTTTAGAAAATTTGCTGATATTATTTCATTATTGGCTTTTGCCACTGCCACTCGAAACTGCAGACTGTGAGATGATTTGGCAAAAGTTTGCGACTTTTGGCATTGGCATTCATGTCTACCCTACTAAATAGCTTAAAAACTTTAACAGCATTCGAAAGTTGGCAATGCATGAAAATATTTTGCATATAGAATAGATTGACCAAGGATAGGAAATGCTGCCCGAGGATGTGGAATTTGTTGACCAGCTACATTGTAGAGTCGTTGCCAGACAGGATTTGGTTTAATTGAAAAAAATTAGCTCAAGCAACAATTTGGTATGCAAATACATGAGCCGAGGGAGTTAAAGGATTTGCCATTAAAGCCTGGCAAACTGGAGACACGAAAAATGTTAAATGGAAAATGCAAAATGGTAAATGGTAAATGGCAAATGGAAAATGGAAAATGAAGCTGCAAGCAAGCTGGCTCCAAGCTAGCTGGAAAATCATGTGTCAATGTCGAACGGATGCGTAGCGGAGCTGCAGGGGAGCAGGGAGTGGAGGGGGAAGTAGGCTGGGCTCTGGCTGGTTAACGACTGCTCAGGCCGTCAAAGGCGATGAGTTTGTCAACGTTGATGAAATGATGTCTGTCTGTCGCTCAGCCGCTCTGTCTCTTGTGTCTCGCTGTCTATCTGTCTGTTTGTCTCCTGTTCAGGCTGGCCATGTCCTGTGTGTACTTGTAAGGACTCGCTGCGCACAATGCAGCCAGCGTCGGGACATTGCACTGTCTGCTTCAGGGGCTCAGGCCTCGTTCAGCTTGTGCCCTGTGAGTTGGCAACTTTCTCGACACTCTCTCTCTCTTTCTCTCGCACTCTCTGAGCCTGCCTCAGCCTTTGTGCTCGCCCTGACATTAACCCCTCGCGCTGTCCTGTGTCTGTGTGCCTTTTACTCGACTTCTACTATATACGTATATATATTTATTAGTTTTGTATTTTGCTTTTACCCTTCCTCCTTTTTTATGATATTCAATTATATCTCTGGGCTTCATCTCTTCAAACCTGTTTTTTCCCATACACATTCAATTATCGCAACTGATTTTCTAAATGTCCCTCAAATTAGTTTGTCAATTTCGTTTCACGGACGTCGCATTAAATATTCAGCTACTCGTGAACCCTGCCTCAATTCTCAATTGTTGAGCTAACAGAGAAGCGAGCAAAAAAAAAAAAAAAAAAAAAAAATTGGTATATATGCAGGCAGGCAGTAGGCATTGCCACGCCCTCCCTCGCCGCCTCTTCCCAAGAAACTTTTCTGCTGCACTGCAAGAAATCCTTGTTGTTATATTCCGCCTGCTGCATTATGGCAGCTGCTCCTGCTGCTTAAATTTCATTTGCCGCATTAAATGGAGAATTATATTTGTTTAGTCCCCGCCCCCCGCTCGCAGCCCCAACTCAAATGGGGGGTTTGGGCGACATTAAGACCCGCTCAAGTGCTTCGACGGCAAAAGGGATTTGGAGTTGGAGTTGCAGCCAAATAGCAACAGCAATTGAAATTCTCAGCAGTTGCATTAAGTAGCGAATTTTTAATACACTAATATGAATGCAATTTCTTATGGTTCAATACAAATTAATCCGAAAAATGTATAGAAATTATAATTATAATTATTTAAACAAAAATTATCTCATAAGCAAAGCGAACAAAATTTCACAAATTAAAATCAGTTAAATGCCAATCAACAATAATTATATGTACATATATTAAATATATAAATAATACATATAATATAATTAAATAAATATAGTATAAATAAATAAATATTAAATAAATACAACAACCATTTTGAATTATATATTAAATTATATTTTATATATTTGAATGAATTTAATATTAATTTATGTTATTTATTTGCAACTGTTGCAACTACTACAAACATTGCTGATATATTTAATTTAAATTTAAATATACCTTCACTTTGTGTTATTAAATTTCTAATGTACAGCAAGAATAACTAAACATTAAGTTAAATTACTATTCTACGAATTACGTGATATAAAAAAAACAACTCCGTGAATTGCTGCAAGACGGAAAAACTTAATTATAAACCATATTTCCTGGAAATGCCTTTGATACGTTAGCCAATTATTGCGAGGAGAAATATATATACGAATATAAACATACAAATGAAATAAAATTAAAATAAATAATAAAAAATAAGAATAATAATAAAAAAATAATAATAAAATATTAATTAAATAAATATTTATATATTAATAAGTATACATCAATTAATATTAAAAATAATTGAAATAAAAATAAAGAAATGAAATAAAATTTATTTTAGTTTTTATTTTATTTTATTTATTTTTTTATTATTATTTTTTTATTTTATTTGTATTTGTTATTATTTTTGTTTTGTTTTATATTACTTTTTTTTTTATTTTTTATTATTTTTATTTTATTTGTATTTTTTTAATTATTTTTTTAATTTAATTTAATTTATTTTATTTTACCTATATAAATTTATTTGACATTTTTGAATTTATGCTTACGTGCATATACATATATTATATTTATACTTACTATACATAATTAAGAACCTTTCTAATCCCGGCTTAAGCTTAAATTGAATTTGAGTAGTCCTAAATGGCTTTAATATAATTTCTATATATATTTCTTTATTGCTAGAACGACTAAGCCATATCCTATAAACATAACCAATGCCCTCGGTTGCCCTGGGATTAGTGTATAAAAAGTGCTGACTCCAAACGATGACGACGACGACGACGACGATGATGATGATTATGACGATGACATTTTAATTATGTGTGCCTCCAAGGCTGTATTAAGATGGAGCCTACGGTGGGGCCGAGGGAACTGGGAACTGGGGACTGGGCAGACTGGTAAATAGGGTACTAGCCGAGACGCTTGCGAGACACAGTTGCCGCTCGTTGTTGTTGCACTCGACGCAGCTCGTCGCTTGCTCGGCTGAATAGGGGCTGTTTAGCTAGGGGTTGTCTGCGTCTGTGTGCGTGTGTGTGTGTTCGTGAGGGGCTTTTAGGTTCACAAATGAAAAGTGAATTCAAAACGGAAACATTGCGAAAAATGCGCCAATGCAGCAAATGTTGCTCAGCCCAGCAGCCTGGGAGGTTTGTCTAGGTTCCCATTTATGAATATAAGCATATTTTTGCCATTGCGTTATACACTGAGAGAAATTACATAGAGTACATATATGTAGTCACAGATGCAATTAAACATTTAAAAGCTCCCCCACACACACGCACACACACACACGCACTCAACTCTCTATGCTGTGCATATGTATTTGCAGTTCATTAAGTGTTGCATGGCCAACCCAACTAGCCCCCACCAACCTTTTGCCACCCTCTTCTGTCACCCACTACGCACAGGGCAGACCTAAGCTAACCCAGTCTCACTTCCTGCACATTTGTAGCCTGTGAATGTGAATGTGAATGTGAATACTTTGCGAGCTACGGCGTAAATTAACAAGCGTAACAAAAACACACGCACACAGACATTCACATATCTACAATGCAGGCACTCGAACCCTGAACTTTGACTAAAAGATACCCTGGAATAGATAAAAAAGTAATCATTAGACGATCATTAGATTGACATATAAAACTGCCTTTAAATTTTCTGATTTTCAGATTTACAAAGTAGAAGCTAATTAAATCAACTAGAAAAAAATACTTGTACTTCACTAATTATAAGAGCTTAACAAGAAATATTCAAGAAATTCTTTCACTTTCATTTCTGATTTTCATCTATTATGTATAACATTATGATATCAAATATCATATAGCACATTGAATTCACTCTCTACAATTACAGGGTATATAAAAATTTTTCTAAAGGGTGTCGCCAGCGTTGTGGGTGGCCAGCTGCGAGCTGTGTGTATTGGGGGTGGCAGAAGGAGGGCGACATTCGGCCTTACCCCAAACAATTCGCAAACTGGCAGCAGCAGCCGCCGAGGCCTGGGTTAATGTACTTTCCGTGGCGTCTGCTTGACTGGCAGCCTACCCAAACTTGTTAGCTACACAGCCCCCACTACCCTCCTACCCGCAATTGCCGCAGCTTGTGTGCAGCTTCCCTTGGCGGCAGCGGCGATAAAATGTTTTATTTAGCATACACAAAATGTAATTCTAGCATTTCATTTTTGTAATTGCGGAAATTTTCATTGAAAAGAATTAGCTTTCCGAAATGTGCAGCCAATTTGTTTGTTGACTCTTGTTTTGGGGTCTAATCGAGTTGAATGTCTGCTATCAATGTCAGGGTCAAATGAAGTCAACTAATTTGGGCAATACAGAGAAATATATAACTGTTTAAATCTCACTCTTGATGGAGAAATTGTGTTGGGAATTTAAATGATATACATTGCATTAATAAAAAAAAATAATAATATTATTATTATTTTTACATATTAAATATTTCCAAAATATTATTCATAAAATTTTGAAAAAATAAATTTAAATTAAAATACAGTAGAATCCGGTTATAACGACTCCGCTTAAAGCGTCCAACCGGTTATGTCGACGAAAAAATCTGGTCCCCAGACAAACATTTCTTAGCAAACTTATACGGTTATAGCGACATCCGGCTATAACGACGCAAAAACGACGGTCCCTTGAGTGTCGCTATAACCGGATTCTACTGTATTATCATAAGTTTGTAAACTACATCCAGAACTAATAATAACTTTTATTTAGTAACATTATGCATAGATAACTGTCCAAAAATAGCCTCGTTAACGATCTACTTTGTTTATAATAATTACATATTTATAATATACATATATTATATGAATAATCTTACATTATTAATATATTATATTATTGTTACACTCGCCCACCCTCTCTTTCTTTCTCTCTCTCTCTCTCTCTCTCTCGCTCGCTCCCTCTCTCTACATACCTGCTCTCAACATTATGTTTTCCGAACATGTTCCTCCTGCATTTGGTTTCCCTTTTGATCATAATCATATGCAGGTTTCTAACAAATTTATAGTTTATTTGTCGCATTCTCTATGGTTTGTTGCTGTCCATTTAGAAGAGTATGTAAATTTTATTAGTATTTTAAAGAGCCCGCCTCGCATGTATCCAATCAAAGTTTACCAATTGAGCGAATAAATTCTACAAAAAAATGCATTAAAAAAACTTTAAAAAATTATATATTCAAACAAAATACCAGAAAAAAATGTGTGTGTTGAGGGGTAGCAAGGGGTGCCGAGCGCAGGGTGCTCAGCCTTAGGGGTGAGTGAAGTGAAGTACAAGAACGAAAGGTGAACGCGTGCGCAGTCGCCTTTAACACCTGAATGAGACAATTGGAACTCAAGCAGGGGGGGTAGAAATTTTCAGGGCTACGCCCCGCTACATCCCGTACAGACTCTAACACCCTGCGCCTGCGTTTGCCACTTGAAGCGAGCTGCAAATTATAAAATCATAAAAAAAGCGAGAAAAAAACTTCACTATCTGAGGCGCAATCCAAAAAAAAAAAAAAAAAGTGAGGGGTAAAGAGAGCGGAGTAAAACTAGGTAGAGTGCGTCGTCAACTTGCGATGACGTTCCATAAACGAGGCGCAACTTAATTTGCATAATTTCATGAAGAAGTGGAAGAAAAAAACAGTTGAGAAATATAGAAGAAGCGAGAAAAAGTGTATACAAAGTCGACGAAAGTGAAGTTAACAAGCGTGGGCCTCGAGAGTTGGCCAGAAGTAGCTGATTAACATGATTATGTATGCAAAGACAGGCGGCATAGGCACGGGCACAGGCACAGATCGAAAGACAATAGAATTATGAGCTGTTGAGCGTTGACTTGACTAGCGGAACGTCCATAAAAAATGAGAGGTACAAAAAAGAAACAGAAACAAAACCAACAACAACAACAAATAATCAGAAACTTAGGCCCCCTAGGCCCCGCTGTGCTCAAATCTGGATTAGACGCCAGCTTAAGACAATAGATAGAAAGTTATGTGTTTCAGGGCTAAGAATTGAAGATGTTCAACAAAATACAAGAAGAAGCAGAAGCAGCATAACTTTGGCTTAGAATCTTGACCCAAACAAGAAGCCAAGTTGGTAGGAAGTGGAAATGATGCTGAGGTTTCTAGCCAAAAGATTAAAAATTGTATTTTAATGATAAGCTAGCCAAGAGAGTTACGGAAGTTCAGACGAGCTAAATTGGCCTAGGTAAGTGCAAACAGTTGATAGATTATATAGAGATGCTCAACTGGCTTAACTTCTTCAATTTAGTTAAGGTAAGAGTTATTGTTGCTGTTGTTGAAAGTTTCTTAATTATTTTGTAAGCATGACACTTACGCTAGCTTTCAACAGTTGAAGTTTTTTTCGTTTTTTTTTTTTTGGTTTGAATTATGGAGAAATTTTTAAGCACGCTCTTCACTCAATTATTTTAATTAGTTTTAATAAGAAAAAACGCTTAAAAAGAAACTCTGTGTGCGTATAAAAAATATTTCAATTTAGCTTTACGATTAATTTTTTTACGATACGCAAACAGTTTTAGAGTTGCAGGCGAAGTACCTCGTGAGCCTCATGACCAATGAGCTCGTCGATTTCAGAAACTATCAGAGCTAGAGCAGTTATGATCAATATTTCCACAAGTTTCATTAATGTACCTTCCATTGAGTCTCGTAGCATTCAGCTTTTGTCATGCACCTGTCTTAAGTCAAGTTTCAAGTTTTATATTGTCTCATTCATTTGAAGAGTTGGTCTATAGTTTCTGAGTCATTAATTTAGCTATGCTTTTTTCCTGAATGAGCAAATTATGATAAATATTTCCACAAGTTTTATTAATGTACCTTCCATCGAGTCTTGTAGCATTCAGCTTTTGTCATGTAGCTGCCTTCACTCTAGTTTTTGCCACATTCACAAGAAGAGTTGGCCCACACTTTCAGAGACATTTATAATGCTACGTAATTTATTCAGCGAGCAATTATGATCAATATTCCCACAGTTTTCAAATATGTACCATCCATCGAGTGTCATACCATTCAGCTTTTGTCAGGCAGTCTCATTTAGCTGCTGTCATCAATTCTCTAGATGACCTAAACTAAGAGCATTTATATTTCTGTGAATCATGTGATTATATTATCTATTTCGTGAGCAATGAGGATCAATTATTCCATAAACTTTATATAATTCAGTCTTTGGCATTGATGTACCATCCATCGAGTCTTGTAGCATTCAGCTTTTGTCATGCAGCTGCCCTAACTCAAGTTTCAAGTTTTGATTTTCATTTCTAGTCATCATTTACTACTCTCCACTTGAAGTTCTCCAAAGCCTTTATTGTATTATTTCCTTTTATCGACATCCTTTCAATATTATTTTCTCACACTGTTCAATGAATCTCTCTAGTTCCCACTGTCTTGCCCGTCTATCGCTATAGCTGATATCTGATCTGTCGGCTCAGTGGCCTGACAGTTCAGGTGTTAATGACTCCTTTACAAGCAGAACGCACAGAACGCACACGCCGTCCATTGTTAGAATATTTTGCATGTCCGGTTGAAATTAGTATGCGCTGCTCGCAAGTCGCGACTCACTCCGGGCAGTGAAGCCACTCTATATAGCCGGCTCATTGTTTCGGGGCACCCCAAAAACAAGAGACGACCGATGAACGAAGCCAGCGAGCTAGCGAGCCAGCGAGCAGGCCTTTTGTGTGGCACGCTCATATCCGGTAGCCGGCCGGTGTCGCTTTAATGCCATATAATGGCTTGATAAACTCAAGAGCCTACGCTCGTTCGCTCTGTGTTCGCTGCTGGCATCGAACATGTTGCATGTCGCACGATCAGCGCCGCTCAGTTCCGGGGTTGAAACGAACGGCGAGCGAGGTTGCACGTTGAAGTTGCGTGGAAATTGTTGTCGAGCCTATATGGAGTTACCGGCGCAACGCATACGACTTCAGTTTGAACGCATACGTCGTGCTGTTAGGTTGTATATACGCGGGGATTACCTGGGTAATTTTTAAGCTTAACAAACAACCACAAGAAAAAGTGCGAAATACGAAATTCGACAACGAAACGCGAAAGTATCGAACATTAGCAACTTTAGTATCTCTGAGATGCTTAAACAAATTTGTAAATATATTCAATTAACTGGCATGTGCAATAGAAATGCTTTATAAAAGTGTAAACACAATAGACTACCTGTTCAGAAATCAAGGCATCTCCCAGACACTCTGAGTGTCTGTGTGTGCGTGTGTTCTTGACCTAAGCAAACAAAAGACAAAGTGAAAATACCTGCTGAAAGGCAAGCAAAGTGAAGAAGATAAATTGGGAACTACACTACACTACCATTTCCATCTCTTCATCTACATCATCCTCATCCTCATCATCTTCTTCTTCAATTCAATAACTGACCTACCTAGATAGCTAACTACCTGTGTGTCGTGCTTGTGAAACAAAACAAAATGAAATATCTAACGCATACACATAAGGAATCCTACACATTGGTTGCCCGCAAACGTTATATGAAGAATCTGCTGTATGTATTAATTAATTAAAAATAACTATAACGATGCAGATATACATACATATGTATATATATGCATCTGCTTGTGCTTATAAATCATATATCATTGCAATTGAAATCGAAATCGTGTACAAATATTGACACACGTCGCCTCCATTTGACATATGCGAAAATTATGCAAATTGGCCAAAAATAAACGAAATGTTTGAAATTTTTGCTCTGCCCAAAAGGGATTCGCATAATTCACATTAATTAAATGCAATTCAATTTGCGGCGCACTCGAAAAACGCGAATATTTCTGCACTAATGCGCATAAAATATGCAAATTTCAATTTTTGCATTTATTTCGATATATCGGGTAAAATGTCATCCTGTTGTGTGTGTTTGGTTTGTTGTTGTTGTTGTGTTTGCTTTTGGCCTTTTGTTGCCTTCTTCCCTTATTGGCAAACAAACCGCAAATGACAACGCCAAAGAGAAGGAGAAGAGAGAAAGCATTTGCATCAATGCAAATATTCTGAGAAAACTGCAAACGGAACTGAAATCGTCGCCGCTAATTTTCTCAACCCTTTCGTGGGCAACGCCTTGCAAAAAAGAATACCGACTTCCTTTGTCAACTTTTGTCATCTGGGTTTCCTTAGAAATCCTTTGATTGTTAATTAAATTTATGATTAATGAATTGGTGTCCCAAGATAGTGTTGATAATGATGTTGATGATGTTGCATAGTTGCACAGTTTCTGTTTGCTCAAACCCTGTTTCCTATAATGCATAACAAACAGCCAAAAATTGTAAGGCGATACCTTAACCCTACAGCAAAAAATTGAAAATATAAAAAATCAGTTTCCCCTAACCCTTTTTTTGGCTCTTGCTCTTGCTCTTGTAACCCCTGTGCAGTTTTTTCAGTTTTTGCAAATCAGCAAAGTCAACAAGCGCCTAGAGTTTGTTAGTAATTCTCTCATTGCTTATCAATTTGCGGGCATCGGTTGTGTAGAACCGTTAGGCGTTAAGCCCACTGAGCGGCTCAAGACATACTATACTATATATCTGTGCGCCGATCTCTGTGCACAATAAATCACCTGGTACAGCCCACACTTGACTAGCATCCGAAAAACTTCTCATCGAGTCGAAGAACTCACCCGGGTTCAAATGCGGTTAGTCGAAAAAAAAATACAAAAATACAAAAAATTTGCTGTGCCAACACCAACGCGTATAAAATCGACAGGCGGGTCAGCTGGCGGTTAAACTCGCGTGGTTTCAATTGTTTCTTGGCCCGCAGCTCTCCTGATGCGGTGTGTGTGTGTGTGTGTGTGAAATGGACAGCAGGCATGCAAGCGGCATCGACAGCATACATAATTAGAAGGCCGCGCCTGGGTTGAGGAAGTTGCATTAGTCAAGCAATCAAAATAATTTGCTGCGTCTGAAAAACGCCTGAGAGTCGCGCATAAAACGCGCTCATCGCTGGCAGTCAAGTATGCAATAGCAGCAGCAGCAGCAGCAGCATTATGTAATTAATTAATTCTTGATGATTAGCTAGAAAATTACATTAGCAGATAATCAAACTAAATGTGTTGCAATATGTGCAGCGAGGCGACTAAAAACGCGCACTGCTGACTGTGGGCGGTTTTAAAGCGCGAGGTAGGCGAATATTGACTATTGTGGACCAATTTTGAAAATAATATCAGTAAAGGAGATTATTTTGTTTATTTTAGTAACTATTTAGATAGGAGTAAAAATGTTTAGTCTTTGCGACAAAAATCGCGCCAACTTATCCAAAAGAAAACCTCAAACGCGTTTTAAAACGCGCAGAACTCGCGCGCAAAACGCGCTAAGTAAATTATTTCAACAGCAGCAGAAGTATCAGTCTCATGCAGTTACAGCTACTTTAAAAACGCGCACAAAACGCGCGCGACTTCTCACTTGCCGCATTCGTTCGTAATAAGCTGTCATTTAATTTATTGCGTCTTAAGTCGCGCACAAGTCGCGTGCTCTCACCTAAATAATGTTATAATCGCGCTTGTAATACTTATGGCGATCATTTAACCTACTAACACCCGACGTCCATTTGCTTCACTTAACCACATCCAACATCATCTCAGCATCCACCACACAACGATCAATGGAAACGATTTCAGCTGCTCCATCAGCTCAATACGTCACGTCGTGCTGTCAAATTTGTAGAGGAGAGTGAGGTGTTGGGAGAGGTGGAAATGCGTTGCGAATTGTCGTCTTGGTTAATCAGAGGCTTTGTCGTTTGGCTATTGGTAATCGGCAAAGCTAAACCGCATCGCGTTCAGCGCAGAGCGTCCCACATCTTGTTGGCTATAATTGCAAATTAAGCAGCAGCAGCAGCGGCAATTGCTTTCGTTGCGTTGTTGTTGTTGTTGCTGTTGTTATTGTTTTTGCCTTGGGGCAACGATTGAACTGCGCGATTGCAGCTCTTAGCTTTGCTTTTTGACCTTGTCACGCGGCGAACGAGAGCGACGCCCACGCGTTTTAAAACGCGCACAACAACTTATGAGCGCGCAGAACTTTTTGTAAGACTTTGCATTTTACATCAGCAACACCTTGACCTGACTGCTCCCAAAAAAAAAAAAAAAACACAAATAACAAAAAGCGCGCCAAAATGTAAGCAGAAAGGCTGGGGGTGTGGCAAGCTGAAGGTGGCACGTGGTAACTGCGCGTGCCGCTGCCACATCAATTCAAGCCTTATAAATAGTCCTGCGTTTCATGAATATGCAAAGTGAATGAACGCCTCACTGCCCCGCGTCACCTGCTGCGGCTCTTAGGCAAATTATTTAAAATTAAAACGAAAAAAAAAATTGAGTAGAGGAGAAATAAGTAAGAAAATATCAACACTTAAACGGTTATTACCAGCATTTTCATGCTGCACTTGCCAAAGTGCCCAGATCCAGTCGAAGCGCGACGTGCCGAGGCGAAGGCACTCAACAGGTTGGACTTGGACTCAATTGCGTGTCAAATTGAACTTGTTCCCATCTCTGGAGCTGCGAGGCACACTTCAGATGCCGGGCTGCAGGGAGGGGAGCCCAGGCGACGTTTTCTTGTAGTTCTTGATGACGCGCTGCTCTGGCACTTATATAAGAAGTGTTTGTGTCTATGTGTGTATGGGTGTGTGTGTGTAAATGGTTTGTTGACTTGTTAAAGTTTTGCCATAGATAGTTTGGGATAATTAACAAAAAGGCCAATGAGAGATGATCGAGAGAGCGCCTTGAGCTCTACCGCAGCTGGTTAATGGAACACGCTAAGTGGTTGAAATTTATGTGCCACATTTATCTGCAGAGTTACCAAGTGAATTCATGATGATTTCTGTGTGACAGCTTATAGATCTTAGATAAATGTAAACGAATATTTGAAGAATATTTATCTGGAAAAGCCTCTTTTGGGATATTCTAGAGATTCTATGATAAACCTTTGTAAATATAAACAAATATAATTCTATGAAATGTCATTTATGATGATTTAATCAAGTATTCAACTATTTAGTTGCTTTAGAATTAATTTAACAGTAGTAAAAATGTATAAATTCTTAACTTAATTATTTTTGATTTCACATATTCCAAAAACCTTTCTACTCTCATACTCTCTACTCGAAATTTATTTCTGTAAAGGCTTAAAGTTTTAAAAGTTTCTATATATCTTGGCTTCTGCTACTTGAAAACAAGTTCATATACATATGTTTATCTTAGTATATTCCTGGTATAGTCTGGTATATAATAGTATATTATAGTCAACTTTTGGTATATTCCTCAACAGACTAATATCTCTGTGGTTCCTTCAGCTAAATGATGCTAAACAGAATCTCACTCTTAGGTTACTTCCTTATTATTGTCTGTTAGAGATCTCCAAGTCAACTCTATCTTCTGGTCAACATACTAGCGCTATCTCTTTCTGAGCATCGTCTCACATCATATCATTAAGCGACCTACCTAACAAACTTGCCCAAAATTGTTCTGACAAGTATTGCTCTGCTCTGTATTCTCTCTTCCTCCCTCCACCTTGCCAATCATATTCCACTTCATCTAATCACTAGAAACAAGTTCTTGTTCTCTTTCATTGTTGTTTAACTAACCTGATCTACATCTAACACTTTCACCTCTCACCCAAGGTATCGGATGGCAGCTTCTGGCAGCTGCTGTTAGAACTGGCGCATCTCTGTCGGAGTTCAGCTTAAATCCAAATTAGGCTAATCTGCCTGGAGCATCTTAGCTCAGCAGCATCTCTGATTGTTTTTTTCCCATGTTTTCACTGACCGCAGTCCAGCTGCTTGGCCTCTGGCTGTAATGCTAACACAGCTCTAGCCCCTCAGCCCCTCCTCTCCTTCCGCTGAAACTTTCACTTTAGCTGCGTCGACTTTCCTCGATCGATCAACTAAAAGGCCATAAATTTACAGCTTGTCAGCAACTGAGGAAGGGAAACATGACTAAAATCTTTGCCAGGACTTGGCGTAAAGGAGAACAAGTTCCAGCGGCTGTGCCTTATCAATAAAATATATGTCTATGCAAATGCCTATGAAAATGGTGTAATTTTTAGCCCAAAACAAAAAAAAAAGAAGAAACGATTCAAATTATGCAAATGACCAACTTTTCCGGCAAATTTGTGGCTAATTTACGAGCGAGACGAGTCGGTGTTGCCTGTACCTGAGCTCAGATCAGCGCCGCTCGCCGTTTGCTTCGAGTGTCGCGCATTTCCTTTTGCCTTTCCTTTTCGTTTCTTGTCTTTTCTTTTCTTTATTTTTGGAACGTGTTGCGTTTGCTGAAGGAAGGCATGGAAAAACGAGTTTCTGACGGACGCAACCCCTGAAGGATGTCCTCGCCCGGCACACAATAGGAAAACTGGGCAGAGACAAGTTTTTCCAAATAGAATAGAAAGAACGAGTGAGAGGGATAGAGCGAGATGGCATACGGAAATGAGAAAAACTTGCGCGAATCTTTGGCTGCAGCCGCATCTCAAGCTGCATTCAAATTGAAAATCGCCGAGTCCTGACGATTGCCTGGAACTAATTTTAATGACAATTCATGCGGTGCGACAGCAGTCGCGACTTCTCAGCGCGCATTATATGAAAATGAGCTGGCCCTTGCAGCCTGCACTGTTTGGGTCCACCCTAACGAGTAGCATACTTTCTTACCCTCTCTACCTCCCTCCCTCTGTGCTGCATTGTTTTCGCGCTCTTATCCTTTGTTCATTTTTTTCTCCACTTTTTCAGCATTTCCGTTCAACTTTCTCCGGCGCTTTTTCTTCAGCCGCATCTATACGGAAATGCATATAGCTGGATAACTGTTGTAATTTTCACGTAGTTTTCCTATAAATAATTTTTTGCTGAGCATATACATACATATATGGGCTGGCCTGGCCACCACTGGCTGACTTTACACGCTGCTACAATTATGCTATTAATTATGGCCCTGGGGTCGGGTCGTCTGAACGACCTCAAACTGTCTCTAGCCGTTGAGGTTTTGACTTTTTGCTCGTTCGGGATATCCCTTTACATGTGTCGCACCATCATAGCCAGCGGCTGTCCAGTTACGGGTTTTTCGCCTCTCTCCCTCTCTCTGACTCTACTTTTCTCTTTTTTTTTCTGTCTCTGTTATCTGCTCAGTGCATCGCACTGCAGTCCTTTTCATGTCCTGCGAGCGAGAGAGTGTGAGATATTATCAGTTTTGTGCTCCAGTTTCCAAAGAGCGACTGAAAAATTGTCGCTTGACCCATTAGCTCTAGCTGCATGTGTGTGTCCTTTGTCCTTAGGGACTTGATTTCTTGCTTAGTTTGGTTGTTGTTGTTGTTGTTGCTGTTGAACGTTTCCTGTAATTTCTCACCGGCAATTGCCAGCAACTAGACAGTTGAGAGCCTGCCTCACTTGCTGCTCACTAATTAGCGCCTGGGGACAGGCCTATCAAAAGCCAAAACACCCGCCACTGACTGCAGTTGCCTGAGTGTTTTCTGTTTTTTGTTTTTCTGTTTTTCTTCCTGTTTCCCACGCAAAAGTCGAATCTGAAAACCCGAAAACCGAAAAAGAACAAACCCAAACCCGAAGCCAATGCCAAGCAGACGCCTGTGATTAAGTGCGGCAAGGCAGCTCATATATCTTACGCTTTGCAACAACTGTCAACGCCCCACGGCCCCAGTGGCCCCAACTACCTGATTCAACTCTCTGCAGCGTCTCCCTTTTGTTTTTTTGTTGTAATTGTTTTTCTTTTGCATTTTCCGCTCAGCGGCTAAACTTTTAGAACACACGCCGCGCATGCCAAATGAGGCAAATGCGAGCTGGTAGAGGCGGGGTGGAGTGGCCAGTTTGTGTGGGTGGGGAAGGTTCGTGAGGTGGAGGAGGATGGAGGTGGACCGCGCGGTGTTTGCCTCGCTTGGGTGGGTGACATAAATTTGCATTTAATGAACACTTTTGCATGGTGTGTGGAAAAAGAAATGGAGGAAATATTAGTGCTAGTAATAGCTTTTAATTAAGTGGGCGTGCCAAACGCCCCGCTCACACGCAGCAGCAGCCGAGGCAGCAGCGGCAGCAGAGCGACACCTCGAACAATGGCTAGATGAACAGTTAGACGCAGGCGCAACCGCAACAGGAAGTTCTTCCTCCAATTCTTCTACATCTTTTTTTGTGGGTGGCACAGATTCTGTAATATATACATATGTATGTGTGTATATATGTGTGTATATCATCTGCCCAGCTCGAAGAGAATGAACCCTAAACGAACAACAACAATGGGCAAAATGCGAGCTGCTGCTGCCTTTCGCCTCCCCTACGACCCCTCAAAAATTTGCGACTTTTATTGCTTGTTAGGCAACAACAATTTTTATTATGGTTTGTTCTGCTTTCGATATTTATATACACACACATATACATACATATATTTTATATTTTTATTTCAATTTCGTTTTGTGATTTCGCTTCAACAAATCATGTGAAAAATTGTCATAAAAATGCAATAAAAATTGCTTGCACTCGCTCGCTCGTTGCTTGATTCGATCTGATGAAAATATGTTTGCAACAAAAATACTAAAAGTGAAATATATATAAAATGTATATACATATATAAGTTATATATAAATGTGTGCACTGACAAAGTGGGAAATATGAAACGCATTTCAATTGTTCAATACATTGCTCATAGTTTTTTATTTATTTATATGTTTTGCAGTTTATCAAAATGTCAACGAGTTGAATTGTTCACAGCAAAAAAAAAAGCTATAAATAATATATAATTGCTTTGAAATTGTTATGAATGCAGTTATTGTATGTAATCTTGATGCTGTATGGTGTTCGAGTTGAATTTTAGAAGTTCAAATAAAGTTCGAGTAGTAATTGAATAGAGGAAAGTATTGGAGTGACTGAATTTGAGACTGACTTTGAGTGAAATTCAATTTTTAAATTAATTATTTAGATTTTTAAGCAGTTTATTTATTAATATATTTTATAAGAGTCGAAGGCCCCAGCAGCCAGTTAGCTATATAATTTTACATTGTTATTACTGTACATAAATATATTTTATAAAATTATATATTTTATAATAATTGTTCGTGACTTGATCTACACTTTCCACTCTCTTAAGACACTCTTGAATTGGGAATATTTTAAGCTGAATTATAAATAATGTATTCTATTGAATCATCAGCTGATTATCTATGCAACTCATTATCTAAATCATTTTGACAGATATATATATTTATCTTAATATATTTATTAGCTGTATATCTCATGCGTTTATTTTCCTACACGCATTTCTCTCTCTCTCTCTCTCTCTCTCTCTCTCTCTCTCTCTCTCTCTCTCTCTCTCTCTCTGTCTCTTTCTTTCTCTGTAATGCAGACAGCTGTATTGTCACGCCCATAGCTAGTTCGACTCTGCTCATATTACCCGAGAGCAATGGGTTAGCTATGCTACTTTAAAACTATCAACACTCATGAGTTGTTGTTGTTGTTGTTGCTGCTGCTGCTGTTGCTGCTGATCGTTGCTGTTTGATGCATAGGACAGCGCGAGTCCTGTCGTTTGTTGTTCTGTCTCTGATATCCTTTTGCCATAACTGTCAACGTATTTATGTGTGCTCCACTTTGTGTGTAGGTGTTAATTTATGACTAGCAGGAGCAGCAGCAGCAACAGCAGCAGCAGGAGTCGGAGCAGCAGCAGGAGTCGGAGCAGCAGCAGCAGCAGCAGGAGTCGGAGCAGCAGCAGCAGCAGGCACAAAACTTGCCAGGACACTAGAGCACTCGCAGAGCAGCAACAAATTGTTTAAAAATAACAACAACAGCAACGGCAATTTTTGTTGTTTTTATTGTCATTTCGAGAATGTGGAGCAACAGCAGCTGCACACACGCAACAGCAACAGCAACAACAACAACAACAAAGTAAACAACAACAGGAACCGAAGAGCCAACAACATCCTCGACATGGTTGGCTCCTTTGGCCAGCTGAGGCCCCACACAGTACCTATATATCTAGCCATCTCACTCACTCACTGTATCTCCTCCACTCTCTCTCACTGTATCTTCTGCATGTCTCCTGTGTATAGCCAGAGCGAGGCGTTTGTTGTTTCTGTGTCAACAAAGTCGCGGCTGCTGCGACAAAACTTTAGGCAAAACCAAAAAAAAAAAAAAATGAAATGAAATGAAATGAAAACGAAAATATGAACTCTTCACACACACACAAACAAGTGACAAAAAAAGAAAGAAAGAAAAAAAATAGCAGCAGAAATAAAGCAATACAGAAAATACATAATGTGAAATACGAAAATGAAATAAGAAATATGAATTATGAAATATTCAAGTGCCACTCATAATTTTTTTGTTCTTTCCGTTTTTTTTTTATATTCTCTGATGCGTGAGCGCAACTCTTAAGTACCCGAGAAATGTGCCACTTAACTCCACGAAAAACAACCCAAAATTTATCCTTGAACAGCTCTCTCGACAGTCGAGAATCACAGCTGAAGCAGCCAGATTAAGAATCCTCGAGCTTTGATTGCAATTGTAAATGAGGCTTTTCATCTGAGGTTTCGCAACTCTGATCGAGAGTGTTGAGCCAAGAATTAGAGTTGCATAATATTTACTATTCTATTATATTGAAATATATTCGGTTCATGTTAAAATATATTGGGTATATATATATGTACCTTAATATTCAAACATTTTTTATACATTTGTAGCTTTTTAGAATATACCTCTAAAATTGCTCTTTCTCTTTAAAACTTGATATATGTATTATCTTATCTTGTGGTTCCATTCACTTAAAATATTTTTAGTAATTTTAAAAGTAGTCTAAAAAGTGCAGATATACCTTTTTAGCTATGCCTTTATATCGTAGTTATATTCAGGATGCGTTCAAGCCTTAAGGGCTATTTTTATGCCCTTTCCCATTTTTATACCCTGAACCCATTTTCAATGGGAAATCAGGGTATAATGGTTTTGTTAAAAGTATGTAACAGGGAGAAGGAGGCGTGGCAGACCCCACAAAGTATATATATTCTTGATCAGGGCGACGAGAAAAGTTGATTTGGCCCTGTCCGTCTGTCTGTCCGTCCGTCCGTCCGTCCGTCCGTCCGTCCGTCTGTCCGTATGTTTGAACGCGTCGATTTCCGAAGATACAATAGCTAGAGACTTCAACTTTTTTTTAAAATGTCCGTATATAGCACGCGCATATCGAGTTTATCACATAATTTCGATAACTTGTCCGATTATTTTTTTATCGATGAAAAACCTTATCGAAAGTCAATTATAAAATTATATCTCCTACATCTTTTGAGCTAGAGTCTCCAAATTTTAAACGTAGACTCATATATACTTTATAGAATTTCGGTTTTTGTTATAATTCACCCCCCACCCCTATATCCACCCCCTCACCCTCACCTTTGTAAAATGCGTATTTCAAATACTAGAGACTTGAGATTCGGCACATACACGCATAGTAATGATATAATTACAATCTAAAAGTTTCATGAAAAACGTACGTCCACAAAAAAAGTTATTAAATAATTAATTTTCAATGAGAAGCCCACACTGCAGCCCATGCGTGCGTGCCTATATGTGCCTATGTATGTGTGTGTGTGTTTCTTTTGTAAGCAAAAAGACGGGTTCAGGGGATTTCGTAGTCGAGCAGTCTCGACTAGAGCTTTCTTACTTGTTAATAGTTTTTTTTTT
>JAWNOM010000330.1:0-24720 GCA_035045965.1 Drosophila aldrichi | reverse complement strand
TCGAAATGACACTTTTCTGCCTCGATTTCAATGGGAAATTGCTTTTGTTTTCCATAATTGAACGCAGACAGACGCTGCTCTAAGCTCTTTCGAGTAAGGTTATTCACATTTCACAAGGGTGTTTAAATTTCTATAGCAAATGTTACTTGTTTGATTTTCTTTCTATATCACTTTTAAAGCAAGATGAAATTGTAATAAAAATGTATTTTATGAAATTTTTCTACATGCAAGCATATACAGTTAATTTACCCTATATACCATATAGGAACCACAGCTTTAGTTAGGTAAATTGCCTTTTGCGTCAGGTATTTCATTTCGTTAGACTTTTCCTGCCGTATCCAGTTTGTCGTGCGTTTCTAGGAAAAACTGCACATTCTCGAGATCTAAAGAACACATGTAAAATTGTTTCAACTATCCTCTGAGACTATTTGTAATAAAGAAAAAAGTCAGCTTAAATTTGAAGTCTTGCTATTTGTTTCATTTTAAATTTTTAGCTTAAGTTCAATCCACAAGTCTCTTAAACTTTTATAATGAGATTTTATTTGTTGACTCAAATTATATTTAAGTCAATTTTTTCAAGTACATGGCCGTATAATAAATTCCAGAAATTTGTTCAGTTGTCCCTGCCGTAATTAAGTTGAGCCTATTAGCAAGAGACCCTCGTTCGCTAGACCCTAATTCAAATTGAGGGCTCTGAGGTATCGATATGAGAAAAGTTATCGAATATCCGATCAGCCATAACAAAGTTTTCCCAACACTGGCCGACTTTGATCTAATTAGTTTCCACTACGGCCACGACAAATTAAACTCGTCTAACCATAGTGCCTCATCAGATATGCTGACATGACATACATATACCCACTCTTATCTGTAATCGTAACCGTAATTGTAATCCATTGCTGGTGTTTGAACAAAATGGCTCGCAACCAGTGCTTAAAAATCAGTGCTACAAGCCCAGTTCAGTTAACTTCTCATACGCCTATTCAATGAGCTTTCAGTTTACTGGGTGCCTTTTTCAGCCTGGGGTCCCGCAGAGATACAGAGAGTTGGGTAAGTATACTCATCCGGGCACACATACAAATTGCTGCCGTAGCCGACGTCACTTACATTTACATAGGGACCACTGGTAAAAGGGTCGGATTTGGCATTGGGCCAAGTGGGAGGAGGTCAGCTTTAAGGTTGTTTCAATTAAATTGTTGGGCCATGCCCGCCAGGCAGCCGCCCCGGCGATGCTGCAGGGCTCTTTCCTACCCACTCAGTTAAACCCACACACACACACACACACACACACGCACACACTCTACACGCAAGGCATATGAATCTGCTTTAATTCCGGTTTCTCAACTGGTTTTTCGCCCTTCACTGTGGCATTTCTTGTGGCTGGCAGTTTTTGTGCTTCATTCTTTTGTAAGTTCTAGGGTCAGTGGCTTGCGCGACGTGAAGAGTCAACACTTTTGGGCTATGCAGAGATCCACTAGGCTCACATTTTGACTTACTGCACATCAACGGCCTCATCATGCTCATCGTAAGTGAAAAAAATGTGCGCAAAGTTTGTTTTTTTTTTCTTCGTCTTCTTCTTCTTGTCCCGCGTGAGAAATGCGCCAGGAAATTGTACTAAACAGCAGAAAAACTGACAAAATAGGGGCGCATGGCGCTGCAGGGAGAGGGTGGTGGATGATGTTGATGGCGATGGTGGTGCTGCTGCTGAGAAGAAAGCAAGCATAACGACAAGAGTACTTGCTGGTGGGGACTTGGGGTTGAAGCGAGAGATAAGCCAACGACAGAAGGCAGGCAGGCAGGAAAATTTATGGCATACAGGCGACGCGAATCCGCCGGAAATGAGGAGCAAAACTCTGGTTGACTGGGTGAGTGAGGGCAAGGCATGTGTCTACAGATGGCTTGCCAGCATCGCCTTATCGCTGTGGCCTTAGACTGGCAGGTGATAATCACACGCAGACATGCAACCGAAGAGCTGGCCCAGGCCGCTGACAATCTGAATGATGTGACAAAGGCGGTTAAACAAAAACTAACAAATGCCCGGGCTCAGCCACAGGTCGCTTAAGATGCAAGACACATTTGAACTGTCCAGAGTGGATTGGCTGAGCACGACTGCTTGCCGGCCGGCCGCCCCCTAGACCCAATTCAATGCATATAGAGCGAATCGAACCCCAAATCCAATCGTCAGTCAACCGAATATTCACTCAATTTCAATCATATTGTCAGCAGCTTTTCTGTCCGTTTGGCCAGAGCCAACAATTTGGCCAGCCAGTGCCAAGGCAATGCTTGAGTGCTTGCTACTCTTCCAGCTTTAAGCCGGCACAAAGTGGACCTTGACTCACAGCCTGCACACGACATATTCAGTTTCATAGATAAGCGACAGGTGCGACTTACTTTATTCAGTATTTGTTGCCGATATATCGTTCACTTCAAATAACAAAAAAGAGATTGGATAAGTTACATACGCACTTGATTATTTATTTGTCGAGTGCGAATATATTTAGAAAAATGTAAGATAAATAAATATATATATATTTATATATGAAAAAAAACATATACAGCTGCACTGAAAAAAAGTAAATAGGAATATTAAATAATAAATAATAAATAATAAATAATAAATAATAAATAATAAATAATAAATAATAAATAATAAATAATAAATAATAAATAATAAATAATAAATAATAAATAATAAATAATAAATAATAAATAATAAATAATAAATAATAAATAATAAATAATAAATAATAAATAATAAATAATAAATAATAAATAATAAATAATAAATAATAAATAATAAATAATAAATAATAAATAATAAATAATAAATAATAAATAATAAATAACAGATAAAGAAATATTAAATTAATAATAATGATAATATATAAGCAATTTTAGGTTCGGTTTTTATATAAAATATATGTATGTATATATATGTAAATATATTCTATGTAACCGTCCAAGATTTCTTCGACAAGTGCCACTCAAAAATGCCGTTTACATCTGGCTGCCCGTTGAACCGTTTACAGCTCTTGCACATTAGATTTCGTATGCCTCCTCTATTTAAACGCTTTTTACTCACCGGTGTGAAATGAGGGCAATCAACTGAGTTGGGCAAACAACTCTCGCTGGGAGTAGCAGCTCTTGGCTAAATGCTGTGCAATTATTGACTTCCGTTTTCGAACGCTGCGGGAATACTGGGTGGCAGCTTCCTGTCCTTCCTCTTTGGCACTTGAAATGTAATTTAATTTGTTTATATGCTCGCCCCGGCCCCAAATGGTCGCGCTTTGTGACAGCCGCCGTATTTGTGTGTAAATTAATTGTGCTCCTGGCGTCGAGCAGGTGCCACGAGTCGTCGTGGCTGAATCTTAAACGGAAGCGCCGAAATACTTCAGTATCCTCGGCTGTCTGCTGATATTCTGTCCTTTTGGGCCATGTCAAAAAGATGTCCAAAAATAACAGAAGCGACAATTCCTTTAATTAATGTGTTTGCTTAGCTTTTGTGCTCACAAAATTTGTTACCTGTGATTACCTGCGACGGATGTGAGACAACATTTTAATTGAATTAAATTTCCATTAGAAACAGCAACAATTACACTACGGGCTAAAATGACAATTAAATTGGAAATTAACACCAATTTAAGGGGGCGGAGGGGGGGGTTTATTTCCTGAATGTTTTATAGAATATACATATAGATATATACTATTTATTCCCAGAGTATGAGCTCTAATTAAGCTTCTGCCTTTGGTTTTTATTTGCAGCCGTAAGAATGAGGCGTCGACTTCAGCGGACGGATATGGAGCAGGATATGGAACAGGAACTGGAACTGGAACTGGAACTGGAAATTGTGTACCAAGTCAAACGCAGCGCTCTTCAATTAGATTGCTGCCAACACCATGGCCATGGCCATGGCCGTGGGCAGTGCTGAGCCGGAAGCGAATGCCGCTGGGCCCGGCATTGTGGAGCCCGTGCTTGCGCTGCTGCGCAGCGATGTGGTCAATCAGACGCGTGCGCCGGTCTTCTACAACAGCTACAACATCTCCGAGGATGTCTTCTACTACTTCAATGGCTTCAATCCGGCGCCAACGAGCACGGAGTCAGCGTTGAGCGCGAACAGCACGAGTGGAACGACTGGTGAGCCCACACTGGAGCCGGATCTGGCTGACTTCCTGGAGGCGCTGCCCAATGATCGAGTCGGGCTGTTGGCCTTTCTCTTCCTCTTCTCGTTCGCGACGGTCTTCGGCAACTCCCTGGTCATCCTGGCTGTCATCAGAGAGAGGTACTTGCACACGGCCACCAACTACTTCATCACGAGCCTGGCGGTGGCCGACTGCCTGGTGGGTCTGGTGGTGATGCCGTTCTCGGCACTGTACGAGGTGCTGGAGAACACCTGGTTCTTTGGCACTGACTGGTGCGACATCTGGCGCTCCCTGGACGTGCTCTTCAGCACGGCGTCGATACTGAACCTGTGCGTCATCTCCTTGGATCGCTACTGGGCCATCACGGATCCATTCAGCTACCCCATGCGGATGACGGTGAAGCGTGCCGCTGGCCTGATTGCCGCCGTCTGGATCTGCTCGAGCGCCATCAGCTTTCCAGCCATTGTCTGGTGGCGGGCCGCCAGGGATGGCGAGATGCCCGCCTACAAGTGCACCTTTACCGAGCACCTGGGCTACCTGGTGTTCTCCTCCACCATATCCTTCTACCTGCCACTGCTGGTGATGGTGTTCACCTACTGTCGCATCTACCGCGCGGCAGTCATCCAGACGCGCTCCCTTAAGATCGGCACCAAGCAGGTACTGATGGCCTCCGGCGAGCTGCAGCTGACGCTGCGCATCCATCGTGGCGGCACCACCCGGGATCCGGCGCCCAACACCCATCAAGTCTCGAGCGGCGGTGGTGGTGGTGGCGGCGGCGGCTCCCTCAGCCACTCGCACTCCCACTCGCACCATCATCACAATCACAGCGGCGGCACAACGACATCCACGCCCGAGGAGCCAGACGATGAGCCGCTATCAGCGCTGCACAACAACGGGCTGGCTAGACATCGACACATGGGCAAGAACTTTTCGCTCTCGCGCAAGCTGGCCAAGTTTGCCAAGGAGAAGAAGGCGGCCAAGACGCTGGGCATTGTGATGGGCGTGTTCATAGTGTGCTGGCTGCCGTTCTTTGTGGTGAATCTGTTGTCCGGCTTCTGCATCGAGTGCATTGAGCACGAGGAGATTGTTTCGGCAATTGTGACATGGCTGGGCTGGATCAACTCCTGCATGAATCCTGTGATCTACGCCTGCTGGAGCAGAGACTTTCGCAGGTATGCCCCGCAGCCCCGAAGCCCCGCAGCCCCTCAGCAGATACTAAGCAATCCCAATCTTCTTTTTGTTGGCTTCCTTGCAGAGCCTTTGTGCGACTTCTGTGCATGTGCTGCCCCCGCAAGATACGCCGCAAATATCAGCCCACAATGCGCTCCAAGTCCCAGGTAAGTTGTTGTCCAATTCTGGGACTCTTTTGTGCTCTGCAGCAGCAGCAGCAGCAGCTGGGCCACCTCATGCCATCTGGCTCCAGCTCGAATTCATTGGAACTCTCATCGACAGAGATATTTTCAATTTCATCATCTCGTTTCGTGTTCAACTGTTGGGCTGTTTATGAATTATGCACCTGATGACAGCGTTTCTTACTTTTCCTACCCACTTGCGTATGCTCCAAAAACGAAACTCAACGAACGACAAAATTAATTTGCAAATTTAATGAATATGATAGGAAGATAAAAAAAAAACGAGAAATAAAACGCAGCAGGTTTTAACCTTGCTTACTCGGTATGTACCTTCCTTCCGCGTTCACTTGCCTCCTCCCATCTGTTTTCCGCCTGGCGTTTGCCATTAGCATTCACACACGCCTGCCAGATAGGACAGCTCACTCCGAGTTTTTGGAGCAGCCCCACATCCTCATAATTCAGCATAAATAAACAGCTCGGCGCATCTGTCAACGTCATCGGCAACTGCGTCCGCTCCCCCCTTCCCCCACCCCACGCATCGCGCATCGCGCTCTTGAGCCTGAGCACGTTGGCATTTTAATGAATAATTTTTTAATGTCTATCTGAGTTGGGCTCAAATTGGGTCAACATCCCAGCCAAATCCCGACTGCACTGGTTCCCTTTATTGAATGATGGCAATCACCAGCGTTTCGACGTATTTTCCTGTAGCAGGTGTTTACCATCAAGTTGATTTAACTAATGCAAATCTTGAATGTCAGTTAACTGTAGATTAGCAGGAATCGTAGATTAGCAGGAATCGTTGAGCAGCTGCAGCGCTGCTTACAGCATTTAAGCACTTGATTGAACAAGTGAAATTTACTTTTATTTTTATTATTTATTTATTTTATTTTATTATTTATCTATTTTTGTCTATTTATTATTTTTTTAGATTTTTAGATTTTTATTATTTATTTATTTTTATTTTTTAATTGCAAATATTTTAGCACAATTTAGCCTTTTTTTTTCATTCACAATTTCACATACAAATTGGAGGAACATGCAATGTGTGCAATCATTTGTTGCATTCATTGCCTGGTTCACAAAATCTGGGTGGGATGGGGGGCTTTTCCATCAATGCAGCTGCTGATTGTGTTACTGCTGCTGTTTTTACAGAGATTCGCGACTCGGCGCTGCTACTCCACCTGCTCGCTGCACGGCATTCAGCACGTGCGCCACAATTCCTGCGAGCAGACTTATATTTAGTTTAGCATAGATTTGGCAGCTCGCTCGTCTCGTTTGAGGAGCTGTGCCAAAACTAATTCAGCTAGCAAGTCGATGATGGCAAGGTAAGCGACTTGGCTAACTTCTATTTGTTATTTTCGTGTCTCGTGTCTCGTGTTCGTGTCTCGTGTCGCCTGCACAGGCTGGCTTCCTGCTAAACACACATACATCAACAGCAGCAGCATCTGTGGTGAGAGAGTACACATTGCACCTTGTTGCCCTGCGACGCACACTTCCCTCCTCACTCTCACTCTCTGCTGCTCTCTCTCTCTCTCGCTATCTCTGTCTATTTGTCTGTTTAATGCTCTCTTTGTCACTTGTAAATGTTTTTCACTCGCTGTTGCGCCTGTTGTGTTCGTTCGCTCGCCTGTGTGTGTCTCAATTTTTTGTTGTTTTCGTTGTCATGTGTGAAGAGGGACGACAAGAGAAATGAAAACACACACACAAAATGAACTGTGATGCCACGTGTTGAATGTACTGCACACACACACACACACACACACACCCAAACACACACATGCTGTGTGCGCGCGTAGCCGCACCCTCACTCACACCAACCACCCCGCCCCGAAAGACATCCGAGTTGTGTCCAGTCCTTACCTCCGGCTTAAAATCTCTGTTTGAACATACCCCCCTTGCTGTTGTTGTTGTTGTTGTTGTTGTTAAATTAACTGTGCTACGAAAGTTGAGCTGTTGTCAGCTCTCGATGTTATATTTAATACAGCCCGCAGCCGAAACATCTTAATCAACGCGACAGACACCTGACTGGGCTGGACTGGGCATGGGCAAGCTGAGCAATGCATTATTAAGTATACGCAGTGTACGCAGCTGCTGGGTTCAAGAGTGATATTAAACTGAAATCTCCTTGACTGCGTTGATGTTATTGTTGCCCTTGTTGTTGTCGTTGTTGTTGTTAATATTGCTTTTACCAGCCATTCACTACAAATCTACATAAAAAGAAATACATATAAGTATACACACACACACACATACACACAGACTGAGTCCACCCGCAGTTTATATTGTTGTTTTCCTTTGATTTAAACTCAAGTTACAATCTTTCTCTCTCTCTCTCTCGCTCTCTCTCCCTTTCTGTTCGTCTCTCTCTCCCTCTCTCGCACTCACTGTAAGTATAAGTATATACATGTTGTTTTTGTGTGTTTACTTTGAAATTTTTTACTTGGCATTGTTGTTGTTATTGTTGCCACTTTTACTTGTTGGCCTTTCGGACTTGGCTCTTTCAAACACCCTCCCCACACACACACACACTCGCACAGCACAACATCCGACATCTCGAAAATGCTATCAAGCTAACCATAAATACTTTTAGCACTTGAAATTTCTTCCAACCAATTTTCAACAATCATCAGGCGCACACACTCACACACACACACACCTATACATATGCACAAAATGTTTTATATAATGTAATGATGAAAATGTTATTTACAGCTCCTCACAATAGCAACTATACGAATGCCCGTTGGGAGCAAAGTCTTCGTGTCTCATTGTTTCCATTTTGGGTCGTGGGCCATCGGGTGGCTAACATGATATCAATTACATCGAAAACCAATTCCCTTTACTGTTGGCCAATTGTATTTGTATTGTTGCGAGCGTTTTGTTGAAAAGGGTCACGAGAGTGCCAGCCAGCTGAGTTTTTGGGGCCGAGGCACTTAAAAAGTAGCGAACGGAAATAAAAAGCATATCGAATTCGTTCTGTTTTGGATATCTTTATAAAAAAAAAACACACACAATCCCGCACAATTCCGCACAATCTCGTTTATTTTAGTTAGGAGCATGCTCTTTAATCTGCTGATCTGCAGAATTAAGGGTAGCTGTAAATAAAACTTAAATGGCTTACAAATTCCCGTTGGGCCCAAGAAATATTACCCACACTAGATAAGCGCAGGTGTGCATATTGAACTTTCAGCTAAGACTTGGCACAAATCTAAAGGCATGGTCAGCAATAAAATACTTTTATTGCCTCGAGCCATAAGTGTGTTTCTGCATATGAATTATTTGTTGGCAAAAACAAAAAGAGTTTGGCTGAAAAGAGAAGCCTTTGTTCGCTTCGCCTGAAGCTGTTGCCTTTGCTGTAGTTAATTAAATGTTACAAACTTTTAGCTGCCAACAATTTATATTGCATTTATGTCAATATGCCAAGCTCACAATGGGAAATCAAGTTAGAAAAAAAAAGATCTTTCAAATGTCGCATGCAGCAATGCAATATGAATTATTGCATAAATTTATACGCAGCCAGCAAAAGCAATTAATAATAATAATAATAATAAATGTTTTTCAATATGAATATAGTTGCTATAGAGCGTGGACATTTTAACTAAAGATTGCACAAGTTCCGGCAATGGCTGAAATTAGCGGTAAATGAGTTAACTTCCGTTCGCCATTTGCCAAACAGACGATAAACGAAGATGGGTTCCATTAGGCAGTGAGGGTGCTTTATATATGTGCTTAACTGTGTGTGTGTGTGTGTGTGTTTGCGTGTGTGTGTGTTAGCTGTTTCTGTGCAGTTTGCCAGCTTGATTCGTCGGTAGCCTCAGCGGCGTTATTTCCTGCTTAAGCCCTCTGTTGTCTCTCGTTCGTTGTTCTTGCAGTTTATGTAACATCAAGCCCATTGCGGTTAACCACAAGCTGTGTGTGTGTGTATGTGTGTGTGTGTGTGTATGTGTGTGTGTGTCTCCTGAAAATTAACTTCATTGACAGTTTCTACTGTTTGACTGCTGTTCTGTCTGTTGTTAGACTTGTTCTCTGACTTGTTGCCACACACCTACACAAAAGCACACAAACACACACACACACATACACAAAACACGTACACATACACGCCTCTGATTGGGTTCCAGCTTTAGGGCATGCTGTGCGCTTGTTACACTCTGAGAAAATCTTGAGTGTATTTGATGATATTGTATAATAAGCCCTGATAGCCCATTGGCCAATACGAGCTGGCCAAATTGTTAAGCTTTACTGTTTCAACTACTTTCAGCTCTCCACAGTTTCTGCATATAATATATAATTCAAAAAAAAAAAAAAAAAAAAAAAAAAAAAAAAAAAAAAAAAAAAAAAAAAAAAAAAAAATAATAAAGAGTTGCATTTGTTATAGCAAATTAATTTCAGTGTGTTGGCCAATAGAACGAATCAGGTAGCACACAAAATGGCCAATGAATTTGCATAGCATTGTGTATTGTAAAGTGTGTTATGGAATGGCCACATGATTGTGCGTAGGCACACAAACAAAACGCTCACATCTCTAACATACATCACACACACACACACACACACACACACACACACTCACACACAAAATTGCTTTGAACTTGGAAACGTCGTCCAATTGCACATATAATCTGTATGTATTTGTAATTCTAAATGTTTGCAGAAGAACTCTTTGGCCAAATTATAGACCGGGCCCAACAACGGAGCTTTCACGCTTTGGCGCCTTCGAGTAGAGGCGAACAACCCGTCAAGGCAATTATCATGTACTCACCGTTATACGCATTCCGCTAAGCGCTGCTAATTGCATTAATTATTGACAGGCGCTAATTATGCCATTTACATATGAGAGCCGGCCCAATATAGCAGTAGACTAAGCCGAATAATTATGAAAACAATCAATCAAATAAATTCGTGACCGCTTCACAGAATGACGGTTAAATTAAAGCGATTTCAAGGGGAGAGACACTTTTTGCCGCCAGTTAGTGGAAAACATTTTCTTTTTTTTTCTCATTTTTTTGGTGGTTTTGTTTTCGGTTTTGTTTCGGTCCCCTTACAAGGCAGGACATCAGAATGTAATTTCACGATACAAATGTTGCAAAAAATCAATTATCCCTAATGGACTGTGAACGTGAAATTAACGTTTATAATTATGTGACAGAGTCGCCAAAAAGTGGCCGCAACCGCGTGGCCCCACGGTGGGGCCTACTCCCGGCCCAAATACCCTGCACTGCACGGGAGGGGGCTTGCATAGTTTGAAGACCTTTGAAAAGTATTACTAAAAATATAATTTCTTTTATTTTTAATTATTATTTCATTTGTATCATAAAAGTAAGATATTTACAGGATAGCTTCAGGGTCAATATACCCTCTGTATGTGGTCCGAAACTTTGGCACTTTCTGGTATTTTCGGCCCGAATAACTGGCAGCTTGATCCAGGGCCGCATTCTGTCTGCTCCCGAACAGCGTATCAAGTAATAAATTACAAGAAAAGTTAGGCGTGGCTGTGACTAATTTCAGCGCGAAAAAAGAAAATCATTTTTAGGGCCTCCAGAAAAGTTGAACGACCTTTAACCCACGACCACACCCATAGCTGAGAGCTAGCCACGCCCTTCAGTTCAGCGCGATAAACTGAAAATGAAGCAAAGACGCGAAAATTCGCGTCTTTTTTATATAATTTGTAAATTGCTTCATAGCAATCTGATTACGATGCTTTAATCAAAATGCTGAGCAAATGGACGAGAGGTTCAGTTGAAGTCGTAATCGATGGTCCAGTCACACATTGCGTATGCGTAATCGGAGCCGCCGCTGAGAAAGGGCCACAAATTGCAACGAAAATCAATTTGTTTTTTTTTAAATAATAACCCACTGCAAAGCGTTTCCAAGCAATAAACCCACACTGAAACACAAAAGCCACCCACATACATGAGATTACCTGGCCATTGTGCCAGCTCATCGATGATGATGATGCTCACTCA
Organism: Drosophila aldrichi; assembly: GCA_035045965.1. Lineage (NCBI taxonomy): Eukaryota > Metazoa > Arthropoda > Insecta > Diptera > Drosophilidae > Drosophila > Drosophila aldrichi. The sequence goes on along the minus strand of JAWNOM010000330.1, from coordinate 13,262 downwards.
AACACGATAATGACTAATTGCAACTTTTGTCTCCTTAGAAATGCATAAATGCGAATTGCAAATAAAATATAAATAAATACATTTATATATATATAATAATATATGTATGTATATGCTCAGTTTTCACTTTGAGCTGACTTTAATCAAGTCTGAGTACCACACAAAATAATAATGATCATTATATGAAAATGAACGTCGAAAAAAAAAAGAAAATGCAAAATAAATTCTTCAATTTTATCCATTATTATGCATACAATTGATTCTATGTGGAAATTCACTTTCGGCTCCATTTGAGACAGCTGTGGCCGTAACACGTTGCGTATGCGTAATCAAAGTAGTTCACAAAACTAAAACGGATATTAGAAAGTGCCGCAATTGCGCTTGTAATTGCATTGCAAGGAGCAAGACAAGAAAATAGACAAAGGCTACACACACACACACACACAGTTAGGACGTCACACACACACACGCACAACACGAACACGTGCAGCACTTGTAACCACAGGAGCCGTTTGCTTATGAAATTGAAATTGGGCTCTGGCCGGGGCTAAAATGTTGATGTTGCAGTTAATATTCGGAAATTGTGTATCTGCATAGAGGCAGCAGTCAAGAATCCAGCGAGCAGCCACAGCTACAGCTGCTGCCCAAAAAAATAAGAAGATAAATAAAAAAAAAAACCAAAACAAAACGCTTTTCTTTTATTGTGTTGCATTGCTTTCCCTTTTTGTTTTATTTTGCTGCTATTGTTGTTATCTTTGTTATTGCTGTTGTTGTTGTTGTTGTTGTTGCTGTTGTTATTCTTGTTGTTTTTCAATCATGCATTTCGCTTTGACTTTTACTGCACCCCCCAACAGAAAGAAAAAAGTGCACATAAAAACCGAAAACTGAAAATGGAAAAACTGAAAGAAAAACTGAAAGCAAACCCGCAACATTTTCGAGCTGCTGTCATTGTTGTTGTTGAACATCTTTGTTGCCGCTGTTACAATGCTTAAAGGCAAATTGTTTTGCCATACCTATATGAACACACACACACACACACACACATACACACGTGCACACACACACACAGAGAATATACAAAACACTGCCTGTAAATTGTATGCAACACGCTCAAATTGAAATTCAACTACACGAGACTCATACCATGTCTTCTCCACCTTCTCCTCCTTTGTCTTGCGCAGTGCCACGTCGCTGCCGCCATGGTGGCCGCCTCCACATCTTTTGGCTACCATTCTGTCAACCAGCTGGACCGCAACCTCATGTGACGTCAGCCCAGCAGCTGCAGCACTTGCAGCGGCAGCAGCAACTGTGGCGCCGGCTCCGGCAGTGGCGCCCGCAACTCTCATCAATACCATTCATCGGCGGCGGCCACGCCCTCATCTTCGCAGCGCTCGTGCACGCGCTGCCAGAGCTTCCATCGGCACCACCATCGCCCTCGGCGCCGCAGCTCAGGCATGCAGCTGCGCGGCGACTACAACCTCAACGTCGGCGGTGAACAGCAGCGCCGCCAAAACGCTGGTCACCATCACAGCACCACCGGCGGCGGCTGCCTCGGCCAGCGCCTGCTGCATCTGGGCAGGCCCAGATCGATGTCCACGCTGACGCTGGCCTCGGGGCCGACGTCGCTGCTGCTGGATGCCACGTTGGGTGATGGCGGCATAAAGGCTGGATCCGTTAGCGCCGCCAACACGCCAGTTGCACCACCACCAGCAGCAGCAGCCGGGGCGAAGCACACCAGCTTTGCTCTGACGCCCACCAGCAATGGGCGCATCGCAGTCGCAGTCGCAGTCGCAGTCGGGCTCGGGCCATCATGTCTCGTTTATGCCCTTGCCGTTGCCGATGATGGGCATCAAGCGTTTGCGCGACTCCAACTCCAACTCGTCGCTCAGCTCACCAGCTGTGGCTACGACCAAGTCAATGGCGAGCGGCTCGGCACCGTCTCTGGTAGAGGCTGCCGAGTCGCCCAGTGAGCGGAAGCACACAGTGGGAGAGATGCGCCAGAGCGTGCAGAGTCAGATCACCACGCTGGAGGATGTGGATGATGAGCAGGAGAGCGAGGACAATACCGATAGCGACAGCGTGGGCGTGGCTCTGGTGCAGATAACGCCGCAGCTGGAGTGTCAGGCGGGCATCGGCTCGAGCTCCTTGAGCACCTCGATTAAGTAACCACGTTATGGATAAGATCTGCATAGTTATACGTGTCTATTGAGCTAATAACTTGACGATCTCAATGTGCCCCCCACCCTGGGGGAATACGAGTTTTAGTTTATTGCATAAGTAGTTAAACATAGCCGTCATATCTTAGCTCTTCCATTGTTAGCATAAATGTATGTCCTGGGCTCCTATACTTCACGTGTCTTGTAAATGCTCCTCAGCTCATCTTCGACTCGGCTCTACCTGAGCGCTACGGCCCCAACCTGTCCTCGTACCTGACACGCTCGCTCTCTTTCCCTCTCTTGCCAGTTTTCTATTCGCATGACTCTGAAGCCTTAAAATTGATCACTTCCATCTCATACTCTACCATAATACGGGTGCAAAAGAATTTATATCTACCAAATAACCAATCGAATAGCTAAAGGCCGGCTTGATGCACAATTTTGTACTTGAGTAAGTTGAGTTAACTGTCACAATCGGGTTTCCTCAATCAGGCCAGTCAAACATGTCTAAATGTGATGTCTACTACTACTCTAGAAACAAGAAAAAACACAGATTACATGGGTATAAAAAACAAAGTTCAACTTAAGCAGAAATAGGTAAAAGTTCATCATACGTAGCCGAACTTATTCACATCTTCATCCAAGCTCCAAGAAAAAGAAATATTATAAATTAAATATAGATTTATATTAAATAAATATTAGATTAAGTTAGTTGGCTTAAGTAAGCTGCTCGCCAGCATAGAAACTTAGTTAAGTTAACTGTACTTACAGTCTAAGCTAGCTTATAGTGATTTCAGTTATTTATTTAACTCTTCGGTTGGCCGTTATCAAACAGCGTAACATTTTCTAAACTGGTTGCCGAGGCAAACTAAGTGAACACTGAATACAACACCAATAGTTGAATAAAATGTGGAGCATTAAACAGATGAAACTTAACTTAATATACATACATATATAGCAAACATAGTCATACATTGGGTACCCATTCTCTATGCTCTAAAAATAATACAAAAAAATAATAAATAAATAAATATACAAAAAAAAAAAAAAAAAACATGCTCATTGTTTAAAAAACAAACACAAAAAAATCACAAAAAAAAAATATATATATATTAATCAATATAATAAAACAAATGGCAATTATCAATATTCAATATGTATAGCTCACAGAGTAATTTATCTACTATGTATACATGCATACATATATATATATATATGTGACTGTATGTGTGTGCGTTCCTTAACTAAAGCTAGATGTAAATTTAAGCCTAAGTAGGTCTCTAACTGTGTATATGTATATGTGTGTACAATTAATATATATTTAGTCATTAAGCGCTGCCTCGAAGAGATAGAATGAGAGAGTGAGAGCGAGAGAGAGAGAGTGGGAAGACATCATCTGATGAATGCGCAGCAATAAGAATTTATTGAAAATTCCATAAGTGAATAATCACCCAAGAAAGAGACCCAAAAAAACATTAACTAGCTACGTCCACGATAGATTGGCACAAATACCATGATAAATACAATTGAGAGATGCAAGCATATAAGATTTAAGCAGCTATAGCATATTTGTATTCCATATGTATGTAACTGAACTTGTGTGTATTCAAATTAAAAAACAAACAAACAAAGAAAAAAAAAAAAACAAAGAACAAAAAATACTGAAACAGTAATCGAAAACTGAGTACGAATTATTTAAATTTCAGCTAAAGCGATTCTTTTGTGTGCTGGATACGCCGTGAAATGATGAAGAAGAAGAAGAAGAGCACAGAGTGCAGAGAGTGCAACAAGAGGCGAAGGCCAAACTACAGACGTAAACTTTACAGTTTACAGTTAACATTGTGGTGTTCTGTTTGTCTGATGGGCGGTGGGCGGTGGTTGGTGGGTGAGTGGTTGGGGTGAGCAATAGAGTTGCAATTGCAAGTGGTACGCCAGCCACTCGTGGATTGCATTGTGCAGCTGTCGCTCAAGCAGAGATACAGTCCGTCAGGCAACAGAGATGTGGGCTTGGGGTCGGTCCAAGATGAATGCAGTCAGCAAAGCGCGAAATGCAAACAACGCATCTAAAACAACGGGCAAGAGACAGGAGGCAAAAACAGCTGCCGGAATTCCCCATTATGCTGAGCTACATAAAATGTAAGCTGAGCTGTAGTGCGTGCCCCAACGAAAATGGGGTCGCATCGCCAACATTGTGGGGACAAATCGCGCAACGTGCATCAACTGACTAATGAGAATCTAAGCCGAGCAACCCAAAAACTATTCAACTCCACGCACTAATCATCCGTCCACAAAAGCCGGCCAAAGTTGAAATAGATTCGACCAAAATAACACTGGACAGTTGGCGAGTTGGCCGAGTGAATTAAAGGGGCGCTGCTTCATTTGAGTTTGGGGAAACTCCTGAAGAGGGGGTAAGCATTCAGTTCTTCAAATTTGCTGCACAGTGTAATAGTGCCTGGGCATTGTCCTTGTTGTAATCAGCCAAATAACGACTGTCAAAATGGCGGATAAGCGCAGAACTAATAAAAAAGAAATGCTGCAGGGGGAGCAGGGGGGGCAAGGGAGGTGCTATAAAATCACCAACTGCAGAGATCTTCAGCGAGAGACAGAGAGAGAGACAGAGAGACAGAGAGGGACAGATAGCGTTAGCTTAGGAGTGAACAACTTATCACCCGAGCGGAATTTGAAGCAGCTACGAACCCTCGACAAACATTTTATTAGCTTGCTGGTTGGTAATTCCGTTTCCCTTTAGTGCTAGTTCTTTACACTTTCTCGCTTTCCCGCATTCTCCCGCATGCTCCCATTTTTGGCTGTTGCCTTCTTTCTTTTGTTGTTCCTTTTGTTGGTTGGTTGGTTAATGAACCGAGACGCGTGCTTGTCCCTGGATTTGAGCCATGCCATGCCATTGGACGGGTTCGCTGCGCTTTTTCAGCTGCTCAGCGAATTTGTTTGCCTACATATAGTATATAGGCCAGAGCAATCATTGCTCTGATGACTTTGTTGCTGTTGGCTTTGGCCAAATGCGCGGCCGTAATTCTCCAGTCCCTCGGGCCATGTGCGAATATTGGTTAAAGGGGATGGTGGGAGAGGGTGTCTTGTATTAGCAAGGGGCTTTGGCATGTGCTCAGCACAAAAAAACTAATAATAGACGTGTATAATGTGTTTAATTGTGAATTCGAATCGTCTGCGAGCGAGCGTCCATATTGATCTTAGCTTTCGCTTTAAGCCAATCTGTTTAGAGCATCGTCATAGAGCTTAGTCTCTGATATCTGGACTCCTATAGCTCTAAGGCCTTACGCTGCTCGCACATTTATCTTCTCCATTTCGGCCGTAGGTGGCAATGGATGAATGTGTTTTTGACGTGCTGTAGACATTTCTCAAACAAGTCTCGCATAATTGAAATAGGTCCTGCTCCCATCATGTTTATTATTATAAATGTTTTCTAGCCGCCAGCGAAGCGACATCAGTATAAATTTTATTCACAAACTTTGGACTGTTTGAGTGACTGTTATTGTTTTCAATTGAGCTGCATTCAGCAAGGACTCGCAATTATGTAAGGACTCTTGGTGAAAAGGTAAATAATAGGCGTATAAGAAGTTCATTAAATTACAAATATATTTTAGAGAATGATGACAATATAAAATATATTAAAAATTATAAATATTTGCATTTTTCAAAATTTTTTATTTATATAAAAATTTCAGAAAAATATAAATATTTATAATTCATAAGGATTCTTGGCAAGAAATTAATCCAAATACGAATATATTTCAGAGATTGACAACAGTTAAATTAGAAGATGCAATATTAAATATATTAAAAATTGTAAATATTTATATTTTTCTACATTTATTATTTATATAAAATATTTAGAAAAACTTAAAAATTTTATAAAAAATGTAGAAAAATTTAAAAAATGTAGAAAAATATAAATATTTATAATTCATAAGGATTCTTGGCAAAAAGTTAACCCAAACACAAATATATTCCAGAGATTGACAACAGTTAAATTAGAAGATGCAATATTAAATATATTAAAAATTATATTTTTTAAATTTATTATTTATGTAAACAATTTAGAAAAATAATAAAATAAAATAAATATTGTATAAAAAAAAAGAAAAATATATAATATATATATTTATATCTCTTAAAATTTTATTTATATAAAAATTTCAGAAAAATATATATACATATATATATTTATGTATAATTCATAAGGATTCTTGGCAAACAGTTAAATAATAGTCAAATACAAATATATTTCCTAGATTGATGACAGTTAGAAAAGAAAGTGCAATATTAAATATAAAATATATAGCTATAAATATATATTTTTCTAAATTTATTATTTATATAAGCAATTAGAAACCTTTTCAAACGTATTTTAGTTTTGCATTGCATTGAATGAAAATCGATTTCTTTTTAGGATTCGAACAGACCATAACTAACATGAAAATGCTGTTAGAGTGCACGATGATTGAAGCTGAATCGAATTGAATATGTAGACGGAGGGGGGACGGAGGGGGGACAGAGTGTATGCGGGAGTGCAGCGGTGATTCCCTTTAGAGCCATTTAAGAGACGTTAATTAAATCAATATAGCGCGCTCGTTTTTAAACAATTTCGTGCTGAGGAATCGCATAAAAATGCTAAATAAATTGATGAACTGCGTCCAATGCGCAAACACAAAAGACGGCCAAGGAGTTATTGTTGGCGGTTGTTTTGTGCCCTGTTCTGTTGCTGTGTTGTGTTGTGTTGTGTTGTGTCCTCGTCGTAAAGGGAAAGCATGCTGTAAAATTCTATCGACCCGTTCATTGGAGGCCATTGAGAGGGAGTGAGCACAAAGGATGATGCCGTTGGTGATGCTGCTGCTGCTGCTGTTGTTGGTGAACCCACAAAGCGGCACTTGCACTTGGCCCTCGCCCTGATGGCGGGGGCCTAAATTGTATAAATATAAACGACATTAAAGCGCGTCTGGAAATAAAACAAACAGCAGCAAGTCGAACTCAGTGAACTGTGCCCGCTGCAGCTCCTCCCTGGCGCTAGTCTGGCCGGCATTAAGTTGGCATTGCCAGGATGCCAGGATGCCGTTGACTGCTGTCCTCTGCCTGCTGTCCGCCCCCCCGCTCAATGGGCCAATTGAGGCGCAGCCATTTTGTGTGCTATACGCCGATTTTCCATATCTATACACAATATATACAACAATGCGTTGCTATTTTCGTTGGATGCCTTCGCCGTTTGTATTGTGCCTGAGAACCTTGGCTTATATTTAACAATTTATAAATATATGTATACGCCCACCGCAACGTTATTAGAGGCCATTCGAATGATTACCAAATCAGAACAGCTCGACGGTCCTCTTTAAGAGCTAATGAAGATAAAATACACTTACAAATTGGAGCTCTTATAAATATCAATTCAAAAAGCATAACGATTTCAGTGTGAATAGCCAATACCTTGATAAAATTCTAATAAGTTACGTAATTATTGAAAAAATTGGAGTACTTGGAGTTAGAGTATCTATTGAAGAGAGCATTAGGCTCATCAGCCCACGTATTAAAATGTTGAAAATTCAGTTGAGTTGTTATTGTTATGGGAGTTGGCCATTCTTTTTTTATACCCTGAACCCATTGAAAATGGGAAATCAGGGTATAATGGTTTTGTTGAAATGTCTGTAACAGGCAAAAGAGGCGTAGCAGACCCCACAAAGTATATACATATATTCTTGATGATTTAACACTATTTGTCTGTCCATTTCTTCTAAATATTCCCTCTAGTTATGTATTTCCTCTTTCTTCTAAGTATTTCCTCGACTTATTTCCTCTACGTAATTCATTCACGTATTCGTCTACGTAGTTCCTTTACGTCTTTAATGCTAAGCTGATCGATCACACGCTCTGCTTCACTTTATTGCGCTGACTCCCACCAGGCTTGGACGACTGAAGAAATGCTGCAGCTGCAGCCTTTTATATACGTAAAGCCACTTTTACTCAAGCACTGTCTCTCTCTCTCTCTCTCTCTCTCAAATGTGAAGCCCGACGGCAGGTAGCGCTCGTTGCAGTTGACCTTCCAGTGAGCTATGGGAACGCTCTCTGCTGCTGTGAGCACTCTAGCTTCGTTTTACACATACACATACCAAAAGAGAGCTGATGCACCCACATTTACTCGACTTGTTAAAGCTTTTCGAGCTACGGCCTTATAATATACTACTACTATAAGTCTTACTACTATAAATATAAGTCTTACTACTATAACTATAAGTCCTACTACTATAATCCATTACTTCTACTACTATAACTATAAGTCTTACTACAATAACTATAAGTCTTACTACTATAACTATAAGTCCTACTACTATAACTATAGGTACTTACTACTACAACTATAAGTCCTACTACTAAAACTATAAGTCTTATTACTATAACCATTACTTCTACTACTACAACTATAAGTCTGCTGCGCTTTACATATGCCCACTATTACTCAAGCAATGTCTCTCTCAAATTTTGAGACCGACAGCAGGTTGCGTTCATTGCAGTTGACCTTCCAGTGAGCAATGCTGCTGTGAGCATTCTAGCTTCGTTTTACACATACACATACCAAAAGAGAGCTGCTGCCTACACATAGACAGCTCTAATGAGCTTTTGCTCTTTTTCTCTCCTTGCTTTTACTTTTACTCAAGCACTGTCTCTCTCGTTACAGTCGAGCTTCAGGTGACCAATGGGAACGCTCTCTGCTGCTTCAATAATTTGTTCAGGGGATTTGCTAGTCGAGCGGACTCGACTTGAGCTTTCATACTTGTTTATTTTTATTCTATTTTATTTTTATATATATATATTTTTTTTGGGACTGCTGCGATGGCAACACATTGTTCTAAATATCACGCACGCAATTTTCAATTGAAGCGTGAACTTTACTTTGCGTCAGTGAGCAATTCTCACAACTTCAAGCTGCTGTTGATAGAGCTATAAGCTTATAAAGTCTGGCCTGGCCTGGTCTGGCCAGCGCGGGCTGGCAGCAGGTATCGACGGCAGGGGGAGTGTGGGAGGGGGGCTGCATCTGTTGAGGCGTTGACGCAGCGAGCCAAATAAATGACATCAGTGGATTATCGCCAGCATCAGGACAAACACAAACATGCGCCATTTCCTTCTCTGCCTTCTGCAATATATGTATAAAAATTGAAAATAAAAAGAGAAAACAACAACAGAGCGTAATATACAGATAAGCGCACAGAGTGTGTGAGCGTGTGTGTGTGCGTGTGTGTGAGGCAGCGAAACAAAAGCATGAAATATCACAGGGAGCAGCTCGCCAAAGTGTCGATGGTTGGAATGGCTGGAGAGGGGCTGGGGGGTGGGGGGCTGGAGGGGCCCAGCACGTAAATATGCGTTATCCTTGGGCTGACCTTGGCTGGGAGCGAACTCAGACCAGTTTATTTGCCTCGACATTTTTTTCCGTGCTTTGTGTTGAATAACTTCACGCAAACACCAGCACACACACACACATAAACACACACAAGCACTTGGGATGAGGAGTGCAAGTACAAATTACAGGCTCATTCCGCTTGCCAAACGGCAAACAGCGGCTGTAGCAACGGCCGGCACCAGTCAAAGAGACCACCCGCTGTTGCACTGGCCTCTCCCATGGTAATCACGTCCATGTCCTGATCCCATGCCAGCAGCAGCAGCAGCGGCAGCATCAAAAACAACAACAACGGAAACAAAGGGCAGCCACAGCATTTAGCAACGACATTGACACTGCTACTCCGGATTGCTCGTGGAGCTTTCCGCTTTAATGCCGAATTGCATGTCTTGGCTTTAAGGCTTTAATAAATCCGAGCAACAAAAATCAAAGTGTGAAAGCCAAAATGTATAAATAAATAAAAAATGAGCAAGCACACACACACACACGTACACACACGCACACACACAGACATATTCACTCTTACATAAAGTGATTTGGGCTTTTGCAATGCATTGGAAATTGAATTAAATGAAGTAAATTAAAATGCATTCTATGAGAGCGCTGTAGCGCTGTGAATAAAATAAAAATAAATTAAGTGACTTTTATATATGTCAGAGGCAAATGAAGCAGCGGCGGGATTAAAGGCCATGGGGGAGGGGTGTGTAAATTGAGAACTTTTCCTCTTTAGAATTTCACAGACAGTCAATCCAGCCAGTGCAGTGAAATCAAAGCTAAAGTTAAAACAATGAGCATGGAAAGTTAGCGGGCATGGTGGGTAAGTAAGGGGTAAATTTATTTTCGATTTTTCTCTCTTTAAGCAAATGAGAGGTACCCAGCGAGGTACGCATTAATAGAAAGTTCCCATGTCGAAAAGTTTACCACTCAATAAAAAAGTTCGTTTGCTAGCGAATGAAATTCGTTGCCTCATCAAACCAAGTTGACAAATGACAAACGACAAACGACAAATGGCAAATGGCAAATGGCAAATGACAAGTGACATAACTGTGCCATCAAACAATCCACATAAGCCCACATCGGCTAAACATAGAACATCAACTCAAATAGAAGTCATGCAATTTAAATGCGAAATATATATATGTATGTATATGTTGGAAAGCAATTAATTTGAAAAGTTTGTATAAAATAATAATAAAAAGAGAGTTTCGAAATGATATGCTGAAATTTTCCTTTAGTCAGCGAAGCGAAACGTCAAAATATATTGGAAATGTTTAGACTTGCATACATACATACATACATACATATACATATATCATATGCATGTGCATTAAAAGTTGCGCATTTCGCGCTCCTCTCTCTCTACTCTGAACTCTCGTAATCCCCTTGGTATTGGCATTCCTTAAAAAAAAGGCAACGAATCGACAGTATGGGTACCATAAAAATCTCAATTCAAAGTGAATTTAATTTACCTAAATGCCACTCTAGTTGCACTGCAATCGAATTAAAGACATAGAAATCAATTTCACTAAAATATTTATTGTAAATTCAAATTCAATTCAATTTATATTACCCCGAAGGTAATTCGAGTAAATATTAATACTCGTCGTCAAGGCGTAAGATGTTTCCAGGCATAAAATATCTGCATTTGCATAAAGGCATAAGGCTACAAATCTCATTATCATTAATTAGACATTAGAAACTCAGAGCTAAAACTTTTAAAGCTCATCGAGCATGCAATGGGTGGCCCCAGCTCCATTAATCCTAATAAACTTCTGCATCAAAATCCTAAGTTTTCGCTATGAGCCTAATGTGAGTTCATATGAAATTCGTGTGCGTGGCTGCATTATCATTTGGTATGCGAGCAACTGCAATTAAATTGAGTTGAACAACTGTCAGAGAATATTTGAGAGAAGATTGCGCGAATCGCTCAATATATGGCACTTAAATGATAAAGCCATAAAACTCAGGGATGCCCTTAAGGCAGGGGCGAGGCGAGGGAGCGAAAAGAGTTTAATTAGGCTCTAGCCTAGCTGGACTTGTATTTGGGCAGCCAACGTCTACCGTCTCCTGCCACCAGGATAACATCTTGTGAATTTTAAGTGGGGACCAACTTAAGCTGGCTGTTACAGCAAGTAGCAAGAAGCAAGAAGCGTTTAATGAAACGCACAGCTCGCTCGCAGCTTGAATGTGCCCGCTGGTCATAAGCTTTTTCATTCATTTATTTATGAGATAAACTTTTGATTTGTTATAGCTGAAGAGGTTGCGGCCAAGCCGCCTCACTTCCAGAAACCAAAAATTTTATTACGCAAACAGTATAAGGGAGGAGAAACAGTTCACGCCGCCTCCTGCATTCTCACAGGCCAATAAACTGAATATAAAATGCGAAGTTTGCTTGTGGCCAACAATGGTTTCTTTTATTTTCAGTGATTTCTCATTGCCAAATCTTGAGAATCGTAAGAAAACTTTAAGCAATAGGAGAAAAAAAGAGTTTGCTCACTGAGACTGTCGTATGCACTTTAATATAATAATGTATGACTACATACTGTATAGTAATTTAATCTTTGCTGAGATGGGTTCTCAGAAAAAATGGACAACAATTGCTCTCTCTCTCTCTCATACAAGAAAATCAAAGTTCCAGTAACGTCATCTGATATATTTGATGGTATTTTATTTCCGATAAATACAGTTTTTATGTTAAAGCTTAAGTCAAGCTTCCGTTGTGATAAAAATGTTAATTAAAATTAACATGAAAAAAACTTTATAAGTTCATTTTATGATATTCAGATATTCAAATAAATGAAAAATATTATGATAAAGTTTTTGCAATAATTCTTATAGATATTTCCATGGTCTACTAGTAGTAATATTATTATTGCCAACTCGAATGAAAAATGAACAAGTAAGAAAGCTCTAGTCGAGACTGCCCGACTAGGAAATCCCCTGAACCCTTCGGAGAACTGATATTTCAATAATTCTCCGCGTTTTTTTGCTTACAAAAGAAACACACACACACATACATATGTACATAGGCACATATAGGCACGCACGCATAAACACGCATGGGCTGCAGTGTGGGCTTCTCATGGAAACTTAATTGTTTAATAACTTTTTTTGTGGACGTACGTTCTTCATGAAACTTTTAGATTGTGATTATATCATTACTATGCGTGTATATGCCGAAGCTCAAGTCTCTAGTATTTGAAATACGCCTTTTACAAAAGTGAGGGTGAGGGGTGGATATAGGGGCGGGGGGTGAATTATAACAAAAACCGAAATTCTATAAAGTGCATATAAGTCTACATTTAAAATTTGGAGACTCTAGCTCAAAAGATGTAGGAGATATAATTTTATAACTGGCTTTCGATAAGGTTTTTCATCGATAAAAAAATAATCGGACGAGTTATCGATCTTCTGTGATAAACTTGATATGCGCGCGCTATATACGGACATTTTAAAAAAAAGTTGAGGTCTCTAGCTATTGTAGATTCGGAAATCGACGCGTTCATACATACGGACAGACGGACAGACGGACAGACGGACAGACGGACATGGCTATATCGACTCAGTTCGTCGCCCTGATCAAGAATATATATACTTTGTGGGGTCTGCCACGCCTCCTTCTCCCTGTTACATACTTTTAACAAAACCATTATACCCCGATTTCCCATTTTCAATGGGTTCAGGGTATA
>JAWNOM010000326.1:0-19114 GCA_035045965.1 Drosophila aldrichi | reverse complement strand
GATAGATAGTTTATACAAATATTATTTCTATTATATATGTACATACATAGTATGTATTACATACATATATAGATTTACTTACATTTAGTTGAAATACAAACAAAGTATTCCTTTTTATTTGCTGCTAAGTACCTTTTGTTGTTTTGCTGTTAATCTTGATTCATTATCTGCCTGCATTGGTCATAAATAAATTTTTTAGTTTTTTTTTGGTTTTTGTCTAATCAAAACAAAAATGGCGATAACGAATCTTCAAAGACTTACGCCCAACTTCATTCTATTAGCCATTTGAAGGTGCCGCGCCCATTTGGAATGCCAACAGGCTGTTTACCCCCCGCCTTGTTGTTGTTGTTGCTGCGTTTGGCTCTTACCAACTGGCGGCGTACATTAATGTCCAATAAATTGTTGTCAAATGTCGCGCACCCCGTTGATTTTAATGTGGCTTAAATAGGATAATAAAACTAACCGCAGAGGAGATCGAGAAACAGAGAGCGAGAGAGAGTGAGTGAGTGATAGAGAGAGAGAGAGAGAGTGAAGACGACAATAACAGACTGGCCTGCAGCAGAGGCTGTGGCCAAGCCAAGAATTTATTGTTCGCTTGTATATAAAATAGTGCGTTTTATATATCCACACACACACACACACATACATACGCACAGGTTGCTGTGGTCTGGTAGAGAGAAAAACCTATAAGTTTTCCACTGAATAACAGTTTGGTGTTGCAGTCCGGCCAGGGGCAGCCAAGCGGATCGGAGCAGAGCAGCTAACAGGTGCTTATCGGAGTCTATCGTGACATTTTATTGGCTGCCCCAGCGGCTATATATGATGTTTATCAATGACCCAATGGCCAACGGCAGAGGGCGAGAGCGAGGGCAAGGACAGACAGACAGACAGATAGACAGACAGCAGCTGACGCTGAACTGTGCCTAATGGAAATGGAAATGGGAATGGAATAGGGAAATGGAGAAGCCGCTGGAGCCCCAGCCATTGAGCATATGGAAATGAAGGTGCACATAAACAATGTTTTATGACTGACATGGCTGACAGTTCGTAAAACCGAAGACAGTCGCAACTGGAGCTCGAGATCGAGCCCAAGCTGGAGTTCGCTGGAAATTTACATCTTGGCGCGTAAATTGTTATTTTAATTAATTTTCTTGAATTTCATGAGCAAGGCGCACGCGTCGCTGCCAGTCAAAACAGATCACAACAAAACACTCAACCAAAGAAAGGAAAAGAGAGAGAGAGGGAGAGCGTGAGGGGAGAATAAGCTTGAAATTAATTTGGCCAATTTGTTGCCATACCCAAATCAGCAGCCCGCTGGGAGTTGATCAATTAACCATGTCCGCGTCGGACTCCGAGTCTGAGTCTGAGTCGGCGTCGGAATTGGTGTCGTTGTTGGTGTCGCTGTTGATGTCAGCTCGATTGCGAATGCGAATACGAATCCGACCAGTTCCGAGTAGGGGGGGCCCACTTACTGCTTCAGAGGCGCCGCCTTCGCACATCTCTTCCAGAGTTCGAGTTCGTCTCGGTCTCAGTCTCAGTCTCAGTTCCAGCCTGAGTTTCATTCTCATTCACAATTCTCAGTCTCAATCTGGACGCGATTCCAGTGTCGCGGTGCTCAATCACAGACCACCCAAAAGGTTGGGGCTCCATTTGAGGGATGACTTTGAAGAGCTGCGCGTGGGTTGCCCGAAAAAAAATTAATTAAAGTTTTTTTAATGATGCCGACCGTAGCCGCAGTCGAAACGAGCTGCCTTAATGATTGCTTTTCGCACCTTTCTGATGTGGCCAAGTGGCGGCGTTTTATTCCTCGCATTTATTAAGCAAATATTTTGACTCATGCAAATTGCCCAGCGAGGCGTGGGACATGCCTAAATAGACACCTGAAATGCGTTGAGCTGGGCAAACAGTTCCGATTCTCAGTCTTTCTAAAAATATCACACACACACACATTTATGTATATACATTTGTATTAGTGCATAAGTATGTTCAAATATTATATAAACTGACTGCTAATTGGAGCTGGTTTCATTGCATTGTTGCTATTGTTAAGCATGCAAATTAGTAGCTAAATATAAACAATCATCTAGTTGCTTAGCTGAGCTTTTGATATAATATTACTTATATTTTTTGCTGTAAATTAAATATAATATATGAAAAGTTCTTATACTGACTATTTATTTAAGGATTTTTAAGATTCTGTACAGTTAACTAGGGGGACTACCCCTGGATAGCTGCCTGACAAAAGCTGAATGCTGCATCACTCAATGGGTACATCCCCTCCCAGGGATTTCCCCGCCCAGGGGATTTCCCCGCCCAGGGGATTTCCCCTAGGCAGCTGCCTGACAAAAGCTGAATGCTATATCACTCAATAATATAAATTATATAATTTCGTTTGTAGACTTACAATCTTAATGAAACTTTCAGAATGTAATAATAATGTGTAAATGTGTGTACACTCCAAAGCACAAGTCTCTAGTAATTGATACTCAGGGGATTTCCCCGCCCAGGGGATTTCCCCTAGGCAGCTGCCTGACAAAAGCTGAATGCTATATCACTCAATAATATAAATTATATAATTTCGTTTGTAGACGCACAATCTTAATGAAACTTTCAGAATGTAATAATAATGTGTAAATGTGTGTACACTCCAAAGCACAAGTCTCTAGTAATTGATACTCAGGGGATTTCCCCGCCCAGGGGATTTCCCCTAGGCAGCTGCCTGACAAAAGCTGAATGCTATATCACTCAATAATATAAATTATATAATTTCGTTTGTAGACTTAATATCTTAATGAAACTTTCAGAATGTAATAATAATGTGTAAATGTGTGTACACTCCAAAGCACAAGTCTCTAGTAATAGATACTCAGGGGATTTCCCCGCCCAGGGGATTTCCCCTAGGCAGCTGCCTGACAAAAGCTGAATGCTATATCACTCAATAATATATATTATATAATTTCGTTTGTAGACGTACAATCTTAATTTTGTTTATTTATATGGAACACTCTATTATGCTATACACAGAAGTGTTTTGTTTTTACATTTTTTAGATATTATTATTTTACCTTATTCTTTTTCTACTTAAACATAATATTTTTATTATCAAATGGAAATTGATTTGTTAGAGTTTGACATAAGTTTAGCTCATCTTGACTTTACTCTTCAGTTCTTTAAATATATTGAATATTTATATATTCTTTAAATGAATTAATTTATATTTTCTCATTTGCATTTCATATCGTCCAGCAATAAATTACAATACATAACTTTCATCTGCCATTTTGTTCAATATGTTTTACTTGAGCTCTTTGATATATTTATGAATGCGAGATGCACCCCAATGAAGCCCAATGGCAACAGCTGCACAAACTGAAGTAATAAACAGTAACAGAAGAAGAAAGAAGAAGCAGATAAAGAAGATGATGAGGAATGAGGGAAGTGTTTTCGGCTCCCATTCAGCAGTAGGCAGGTGACCAATCCCAAAGGGCCAACAGCCAATGGGAAGACAAACAGCACGCGCACAAAGTTTTCTTTTCATATGTGAAAGAAAATTAATATTTGTACGCAAAAGAAAAGCAATAGAAAACTACAATATGAGCCGAAGAGAGGAATGGAATCTGTGGCTGCTGGCCAAAAGTCAACGGCAATAAAAATGCAGGCACAGCAGCCACAACACGAGCAGGAGTTGGAGTTGCGCGTCATGTTGACAACAAACTAAGGCAATAAAACCGAAATCAGGATAATGGCACAGCCGTTGCCATTGGCAGCCAACTCGATGTTAGCAAATTAAATAAATCCCCCGAGCGGCAGATGTGCAGAGACAACGGACACAGGCCATGAGACAGCAGCAGGAGCCGGAGCAGGAGCCGGAGCAGGCCTCTGCCTGCTCGTCATTAGGCCTCGCATTGTGGCCAGCGAAGCGAGCAAACAAGCAAAAGCAGCAAATGACATTTCCAGCTATAAAATCAATTACATAATGAGCACGACCAACGACTGAGCGGGCAGAGTACAGTAGAGCCTCTACTCGCTCTCGTAGGGGATAGATTGGATTAGAGATTTGAGTCGATACAAAGCAGCATTGCGGTACATTTTTGGCCCATTTTGACTTCTGTGCGGTTAGGCGAATCAAAACAAAAACAAACGCAAAAGAAAAGAAAAGAACAAAAAAGGCAAACGCATCCTGTTTGCAAAAAGTAAGTAAAGTGAGCACAATGCCAATGGCCACAGACAGAAGCTGGCCTTGCAGGATGCAGCGCAGCAGGACACGTGTTTGTTGGCCAAATAAAAAAGGCAGGAACAAATGGCTTTAACAAAAACTAGTTACAAAGCGACTTCTGCCACAAAAGCAAACAAATTTCATTAAGCAAAAACTGCCATCAGTTACACTTGCCAGTCGCCAGGACTTCCGAGAAGCCAACTCCTTGGCCCGACTCCCGCCTCAAGTTGGCCAACCTGCCAATGGCCTAAGGCTGGCTGCTTTCGTAAATTGAGTTTTTCTGCGGCTAAGGCAGTTCAGGGCCTGGTTTTTTGGCCAAATTGTTGCGTGACTCAAATGTTTTCATCATTTTTGGTGGAAATAATAATTTGCCGTATAATATGCCTTAGCTATTAAATTATACCTCAGCAGCAACAAGGACAACGAATAACGAACTCGGCTATGAGTAATGCCACGCGCGCCAAGTATTTCGTCTGCCTCCCTGTCCCCAAAACTCCAGACATGTGTCACATTTTCCGGTAGCGGGGGGGTTGGCAGCGCAGCATGAAAAACTAAAATGTCAAGCAATGTGACAGCCAAATGATTGCAACGGACCCAATATGCTTTGCGTAATGGCCTGAAATAAGCTATCCAATTTGGCAGCAGGACGAAACTAGTTTGCCTATGCGAGCTGCATTCAGCGTCACTCACAAATCGAACTTAAGTGAGCCATTATCAAATTAAGCTCGCTATTTGCATAGATTATGGATCGAATAGGTCGCTCCATCAACTGTTATGTTTCATTGTAAACAATTTACTTTATATTAACTTAAGCTGAAAAAAAAAAAACAACTAAAAAGCAATAATAATTGAATTGATATGGAATATATTGACTGAATACTTGAATGCCTTTTGTTTTGTATATGTTCAATATCAATAGAATAAATACATATTTAAATACATATACATTTGTGCATAAAAATAAATCAAAATATTTTAGAACAAAGAAATATAATTTTATTATTGCAAATTTTATATTCTGTAGGCTAAAAAGTATTTATGTATATTTTTTAATTGTTTTTTCTTAAAGTTGGCTATATATTTGTCAATATTATACAAATAAATATTATATATTATATTTAAAAATATTATTAATAAGTAAATGCATGTTCATACTCTATAATATTAATGCATTATAAACATATTTCGATAGTTATAAAAATATTTACAAAATTCTACATGAGCTACAAGCATATAATATATGTATAATACAAAATATAAATATAGACTGATATAATAAAACTAAAACTAATGATAAATAAAGATATACATTTTATATACACTATAATATATTGTATATCAAATAATCACTTAGTCATTCAGCCTACAAATAAATAATATCCAATAACCGCAGAGCATAACAAGTAAGAAGGCTCTAGTCGAGACTGCTCGACTAGGAGATACCCTGAACCCTCTAATCTGATATTCTAATCATTCTGCACTTCTTTTATGCATACATACATACACATGCATCCACCCGCACGCATAAGATCGCGCTCTGCTAACTGCGCAGGGCAGCGCTGCAGTGTGGGCAATATTATGCGAATTTATTTGTTGAATAATTTCTTTTGTAGACGTATTATCTTAATGAAACTTTCAGAATGTAATCATAATGTATAAATGTGTGTACATTCCGAAGCACAAGTCTCTAGTATTTGAAATACGTTTTTTACAAATTGGGGGCGAAGGGGGCGTGGTATCCAAAATCTGTAAATGGCAAAATGTGTGTATCCATCAAATGTATATACACAACAAATCTGAAGACTTTATGTCTAAAAATGTTGAAATTAGGCTGAAAAAACAATATCAATTTATCGATTATCCTCGACAAAAAAGATATCGAATGAGTTATCGAAAAAATATGATAAACTCGTACTGCGTATGGTATACACGAGTCTACATACAAAATTTCAGCTCTCTAGCTCTTATAACTTCTGAGATCGACGCACTCATACGGACGGACGGACGGACGGACGGACGGACGGACGGACAGACGGACGGACGGACGGACGGACGGACGGACGGACAGACGGACAGGGCTATATCGACTCAGCTCATCGTCCTGATCAAGAATATATATACTTTATGGGGTCTGTGATGATTCCTTCTGCCTGTTACATACTTTTCACAAAACCATTATACCCTGATTTCCCATTTTCAATGGGTTCAGGGTATAATCAAAGAAAAAAGTAGATGAGCAGCTGCCTTCGGCGCTTTTATGATATTTTCAGCGCAAACCAATCAATTTTATAGCCCTGTTTGTATATATAAAAAAAATAATAATATTAAGAGAAAGATGTGAAACGCAAATATTGAAGTGACTGCAAGAAACGAACTCGTAAGCGGAAGATATACGAGCGCCAATCAACCATTAACATGTTCACTAATTTTACGATCCATATTATAAACGTTTTCAGATTTTTCTTCTTTTTGTTACGTTTTTTTTTACGTTTCGCCTTTGTTTCTGCGAGACTCGAAAATGTGGAATCACAAACCGATCATAAAATATTATCGGGCGGATTATAAAATTTTATGCGCAATTGGAAACAGTTAACAGCAAATTCTCAGATATGAGAGTAAAATCCAACTCAAAGCTCATTTCAATACAAAAGCCGCCTGCAGCTTGGGCCAAGAAAAGAAACTTGTCAACAATATTTTACGAGCGCGTCGAGAGTTGTTTTGTTGTTGTTGCTGTTGTTGTTGTTGATTTTTGTATACAGAAAAGAAAAGACTGTAAAAGCCAAATTCAAAAATCGAAAATCGTTAAACACGCTGACGACGCCAACAGCTGCGACTCTCTCGCAAAGCAAAGGGGAGAAAGATATGGAGATGTGGAGGAGCCACCAAATCGACGACAGCCATATTGAAAAACTTGGCGCGGGAACAGAGGCAAAATGGAGTTGCCTCATGGGCCCCCGAGCCGCATGGAAAACCCATAAACATAAATAATATTACTACTATATATATATATACATATAATACACAAGAGCAAGCTAACCCGGCAGATCGGATCGGATCGATCGACACAGATACATAACATATGTATAAATTACTATACACATACATATACCTGCGATACATGCATTAAATGGGACTTGTATATTTAATTTATGATGCTTCGCCGCATTTTTGATTGTGCCCAATACAACAATTTGATCGCTGCGCTATCAAGTCGAACGTTTTGTAAATGATCGATGATTGATTTGTTGCCCAGTCCCAGTCCCCGACCCCAAACCCAACGACGACCCTAGCGGCTCTTGGCGTAGCAACAAATTATGTGGCCATACTTTGCATTAATGTGTACAGCCCGAAAACGGTAAACAGCAGCTGCAATTAAGTCCGACTCGTCCAGCAGTTGGCATCGCCGAACCAGCAATACTTTTAATATGGCGTCTGGCCATATGCGCAGCAGTTCCTAATTGTGCTCGAGCTAGTATAGAGACGTCCCGGACCAGCGGACCAGCGACCAACTGCCGCCGAGAACACCAAAAGCGAAACAGGAACCCGCCATAAACAGTTTGCCCACCACAAAGTTTATGAATATGCAAGCGAGTCGTCGGGGCGTGGAGTCTCTAAATAGGCGCTGACCGCTGAACAGACTCCGGCAACGACTGCATGGACTCCAACTTTTACTGACTCCAAAAAAGGCAGCAGGCAATAATCCTCGCACAGTGGATTCTAATACAAAAGAAAAACAGTTTAGTCGGGGAAATATTAGAAATCTATATAAAGTATTGTATGATCTATGAGCTGTTGAGGATTCAAGACCGAAACCGAAATACGAAATATATACAAATACATAAAAAAATATATAAATATGAAATATTTTATAATTTTGTACTATTATATTATAGTATTACGTATAGTATTTTAATTCCTAAATATTATAAATAAACTTCAAGATAATAAACCAATGGGAATATATGAAGTCCAGCAATCTTAAACTCCGAACTACTTGAATAGAAATGCACTAAAACTCTATACTCTCTCGCACACTGCTGCATATCCTATTATTGCTAGAGACTTTGCTAATATTGCAAATCGAAATTTATTGATAGGTCTTACAACATTCAATCCTGATTTCATCTAAAATCTTAGCACACTACAAATGCCAAGCTCTGTTTGTTTCTATTTGAATTATCTGTACCACTGTGCATGGCCTTTTCTTCTACATCTCGAGCTCCATCTCGAGTTTCCTTTGCGGCACTCCATTAGCCAAATGCAGAAGTCCCACTTTAGTAAGCGTCTGATAAGTAAAGTGGAAGTGGAGCTCCAATAACAACAACAACAACAAAAAACAGAAACAGGCATAATTTGCAAACTGTCTGTGCTCCCTCTCCCACTCTCCCTCTCTACCTCTCTATCTCTATCTCGCTCTCTCAGTGCCTGTCTGAGTGTTGATAAATGCTATCGCTGGCTTTTTTGGCAAATGTGCGGCGCCCCCTCCATATCGGCAGCCATATCAAGCGATATTTTATTTTCGGTTTATAAATGATGTGCTGCATCCTGGCAGGCAAACAAATTACAACATGTTGGACCGTCATGCTGTGTAGCACACACACACACATGCACACAGAGACAGACAATTGGAAAACACATTAGGGCAATCAAACAACCAAAAATTGAATTTGATAATGTGGCTGCCCTGAGAGAGAGGGTAGAGATGGAAAACTAAAACCCATGTTCTCTAATGCCACTGGCCATAAATTTTCCAATGTTGCTGTCGTTGTTGCTATTGTTGTTGCTGCTGCTGTTGATGTTGACGATGATGATGATGATGATGATGATGATGATGATGGCAAGCAAGCGCACATAAAACCCTAAAAACCAATCGCCGTGTATATTTACGTAGTTGCGTATCATCAGCCATTCAGAGAGAGATTACATGCAACGCGCCATCGACCCAGCCACAACATGATGAAGCAGCAAAATTTCTAAAATGGACGTACAACACGCAATCCATATATGTGTGTATGTATGTATGTGTATGTGTGTGTTTTAGAGGGCGTTGCAATATGCTGCTGTCTGTTTCTGTGTGAGCTGCTGTGCGGCAGCTGCGCCCAAGTGCTAATAATCTCATAGTTCTGCTCAAACAATCAATAGATACAAACTCCCAAAACTCACATGCCTCGACTTATATAGAATACGGGCAGCAAATGGAGCTGCTGGCTGCAAAATTGAAAGACCTATTTACCATAAAGCCGCATTAATCTAAGCTGTTGCCACAGCGCCCCAGCCACATTCAATTTTTCAGTTTTTGTTTGCCCTCCTCCTCCCGCTCCTCCCTCTCCTTCCACTTCAGTTTTGTGCGCTGTCTGTTGATTTTTTGGCATTATCTTTTAATATGCACAAAATGGCGTGTCAAATGCTTACAATTTTTCAATCAATTTTCCCCATCGCCAAGAAACAAACTTCGATAGAAAAAAAAACCAACGAAAACTAAGCAAACTGGAAGCTCGCTCCGCAACTCTTGGCCTCTGGCTGCTGTCAAATATTTAGGTTTCCCACAATGCTTCATAAACCCCAAAACGAATCAGATGCAAATTTAGCGCGTGCTGCGAGCATTAAATGAAAAGCTTTTTTCAAAGAGATGGCTTCAAATAACATTTATTTATAATCTGAAAGAAATGAATCAGATGCAAATTAAAGACGTGATTCGAGCATAAAAACGCATTAATTTTCAATGAAAAGTTTTCTACAGAGATGTCTTCAAAAGAAATGTTTTGCTATGCATGAAATGAATCTTTTTAAAAATAATTTTGTAATAATAATAAAATATATAATAAATAAATAAAATAAATAATACAATTTCATATATAAAACTAAATAATTCATTATTTGATTTTTATTACAAAATTATTTTATTATTAAAATCATTTATTTATTAAAACCATAATAAAAATGTAAAAGTATAAATAAACTAAATAATTAATTATTTTATTATTATTACAAAATTATTTTATTATTAATATCATTTATTTATTAAAATCATAATAAAAATGTAAAATAATAAATAAAATGTGAAAACAAAATTTTTAAAAATAAATTTTATATACACAAACAATTGTTTATTATAATTATTACATATGTATATAAAACTGTCTTTATAAATAATATTTATTTATTAAAATCATAATATGTGTGTTTGTGTATATAAAATGTATTTTATTTATTATTTATTTATTAAAATCATAATAAAAAAATATTATAAATATAATTTATTTCCATATTATTAAATTTATAAATATATTTATTTCCGCAAATAATATAAATATAATAATAAGTATAAATAAATTTAAAAAATACAATTATATATAAAAATAACAACAAAAATGAATACAGAAATAATTAAAAACATTATAGGTAAGAGAATATATTAAACTTAGTTTAAGAACTAGTTTAATTGATTAAAATGTATTCAATAAAATCACAAATCTTGTCGATTACAATATCCAGTCTAAGTAGACTTCTCCCGCTTTTCTTTCATATTGATCTTAGTGATTCTCTGCAGCTGCTGCTTCCCAACGGTGCTCATCAGTCCACATTGTGAGTATTCATAAGCAATTAGTTGCCCCACTTACTCAGTCAAGCAGCTGTCGCACTTTCACCGACACTTCACAAGCATTTCCGCACTTCCAAGAAGCCCAGCCCGACTGTGGCCAGAGCTCTAACTAGCTCATTAATAGCAATAAATGCCTAACAACAACAATTGCCATTCCATTCACACACACACACACACACACACACACAGCAAGCAGAAACCAATGACAAATCCCAACCACAAGCCGATTTCGTGTCGACGTCAGTTGTTACATGGACTTAGACCTGGATCTGGATCTGGAACTGAATGTGGATGTGGATGTGGATGTGGTGAGCAATGCTATTTGACGACGGCTGTCATGGCAAGCAGCAACCCCTCGGCTAAGCCGTCTCAGCAGCATCAGCATCAGCTAAAACCTTGGACTCATCCCCTCGTTAGCACAGCGTGTAAATCAGCCAAGTAGTTCTCGCATTTTCACACACGCACGCAATTTTCCGACCACACAACCCGCACAGAGCAAATGTTACGCCTACCTCTCTGCCTCCCTCTCTCTCGGACAACTCTGCTGGCACTTGCCAGTGCACAGATGCTGGGCGCCATTTTGTGTTGCTGAGTGGATTTACGAGGATGTGAACATAAAGCCGGGCCGCGACAGCCAAGCGGGTGGCGGGAGACGGGAGGTGGGAGACGGGCTTGACGTTGTGGCAACATTTGTGGTTAAGTATCAGTTACACGTCCATTGACAGCGTGCACATCCGCATGATAAATGCCTTTTAATAATAAAAAATAAATGTTTTTATGAAACATTTACGACTGATTCGACCGAACTCTCACTCCCCCTTCCCCCCTAACGCCACTAGCTGGCATCTCACATGCTCACATGTGCACATATACATGTGTATACGTATGTGTATCTGTATGTGTTCGACTATGAATTTATTCTAGCTTTCGAAATTGATCAATGACTATTGCTGTGTCATGGTCTGCTTTTACTAAACTAAATGCAATTCGGAATTATTTATAAGTTAAATTTTGGATTTTGTATTTAATATAGATTAGGATTAATGTAAAATTCATACTAAATTCAAAATCCAGCACTGGCAACTGGGGTCTGCAGATTGAGAGGAATTTACTTTATATTACGAGCTGATGTAAAGTCAACCATGCCAAAGATTTAATTTCCATTTTAAAATAAAAATTAATTTAAATAAAAATTAATTTTAAAATGAATAATACTGCAACTTACATGATTATTTGTTTTTATATGTACTTAAAAATTTAAATTTAAAAAATACATATAATATAATATGCGCAATTTGATTATTTGTTTTTATTAATACTTTAAAAATTAAATTAAAAAAAAAATATATATAATGCATTATATGCACAATTCGATTCAAGTTTCCCTGATAATTCAATTCCATTTAGCGGAAAGGTTTATTTAATTTAAGGATTTTATTTTAATTTAAAAACAAAGAGTGAATTAACTTAGGTAAAAACTAAAATTATTGCATAAGTGTATAGCCTTTAAAAATAAATTTTTTAAATAAATAAAATATAAATAATAAATAATAATAATATAAATAAAATTTATTGTTTTCCTTCATTATAATTATATATATATATATTTGTTTACTTCTTATAAAATAAATAAAATAATTAGAAATCTCTGAGGTAGTTAGCTGTTCATCCTCAACAAAACATTCACATATTATATCAAGAAGTAAACATCTTAGACATTAGCATTAGAATTCCTTATATATGCTTTTAGCTATTATAATTTTCTATTTGTTTGAACCACAAAGCATTAGAACAAATGTGAAATTTGGCAATTATCAGTATTTCTGATAGTAAGCAAAGAAATTACTAGCTTTTTGTACACAAATATATTATCGAAATTCAATCAAATATATTCAAAGCTTTATATTTATAAAAACTTAGCTATATTAAGACTTTCACTACTTTACTTATAGGCAAAAGTATCCTAGATCCAAAAACAAACTTCATAAACCAACAGATGCTGTTGCTCCCGACAAACGCCTTCCATGAACTCCGCTCAGCTCAGACTTAAATATAGGTTTGTTTATTTTAGGATTGTGCGGGTTGCATAAAATTCTTGATTGGTTTTTAGATTCAGTTCATTCGACCAGCAAATTGCTCCATTTCAGTTTATTTTTTTGCTGTTCATCTCTCTCGCTCTCTGTTATTTTTTGTGAGCTCTGTCGGAAATATTTGCGCAAATATCTTTATTGGCAAGCATTTCAAGCCATTTCGAGCAAGAGTCGAAAAAAAGCATTCAATAAACGGCCAAGTTCTTTAGTTTGGTTGCGGCCATGCTGGATTCCAGGCATCATTAAGCAAAGCAACACTCGAATACATAAGGGCCTGCCCCGGCCCACGGCCCCACCTCACCTCGACTGGGTCTTGGCTACCAACGTTTCGTGTCCGCGCACCATAACGCAATTGAGACCCAACTGGTCGCTGAGGCGAACTGGTCAAATCGGGACCAGGCATCGGGATGGGCATAGGGCATAGGAGGAGGGGCGGGCGGCTGGTAGATGGGAGCTGGGAGCTGGAACTGGAAGCCAACGTAGACGGCGTCGTGGCTGTAGCTTTCTACCTGCCACGCATTTATTAAACACGATCGGGCAGCGGGCTGCTCCACACAGCCACAACACGTTTTGCTACAACTTCACTTGATTGGAGCTGGGACTGGGGACTGCCGACTGCAGACGGCAGAGTGGAGACTGGGGACTGCACTTAGGAGTTTACCTGCTGGGACCCAAGGCTTGGGACTAAGGCTAAGAATTGGCATTGGGGGCAGCGCGTGCAGCAAGCAAACGCGAAAACGTTAATTAAGATTATGAAGTCATAAGACTTGCATGTGTGTGCATGTGTGTGCATGTGTGTGCATGTGTGTGTGTGAATCCTTGGCCAGGCCAACCGAACCGGTTGTGAGCCGCTGGCCAACCAAGCTGCACGATCTTCACGCGAGTTGATTTTTAAGTCAACAACTTGATTTTCCAGCAATAACAAGATTAAATTATTTAATTTTTTGCCTCATTTGGGGTCCCATGGAGCTGATTGCCGGGACGAGCCGACTCTTTGATTTGCTAAAAACGATGCAGGCGACACAGCTCCACAGCTTCACTTGAGACTTCCTAATGGCGTATTATAATTACGTGGCAAGGGTCTGGGGGCGGGGGGGGCAGGGATGACAGAGACTGCGGCTGTCGCAGCTTAAGTGGCTTTTAATGCTAATGCCCTGAGAGCCTAAGAGCCTTTGGCAATTCGAGCTGATGATATGCTGAGGAGCAGTTATGATAAAGTTGTAAAATCGAACAATCGATAGGCAATCTCTAAGGGGTTGAGGTCAAGCAACCCAGCCAAATTACCTTAACTAGGCTCTGTCTAATGAATTCATAATGCAATAGGCACGCAACGCAGTTATTAATTGGTCTAATCTCTGGCACAGCGAGGTCAACTTTTTGGTAACAACCCTCCGAGTCCGATTCCTGCTGCAAATGGCGTTCGCTAAATGCTGCCATGCGCTTCCGTTCCGTGTTTTCGGCCATGTTAGGGATCGCTTGGCAGGGATAGTTTTAATTGCCGGGCAATGCGACAGCAGGTAGCGATAATTAGGCGACGGACGACGAACGACGGACGACATTAACTAGAGCCGATTTCCACTTGTCCACTGCGCTAATGAAATTATAAGCCCCCACACTCCTGGGCCAATGAATTATGCAGCGCCAAGCGAATATTAATTGCAGCCATCTCTTTCTCGCATTGCGTGCGCAGCCAAGTGGCCGGCGGGCCAAGTTTGTTGTTGTATCAGTCAATTTGTTGCCTTCGACTTGGCGCTCGCCCACATAACTAAGCGAACGGCCTGCCATTTGTGGGCGTGCCTGGCGTTGGGGGCGTGCGCGTTGTTTCAAAGTTTAAATTTTCAACTTAACCTCTGAGCTTTTCCGGTGGGCCCGCCAGGTGGGCAGACCAGGGCGCGGAAACATGTTGTCCATGCCGTCACCCGTGGGACTGGCCGACTCGACGTTCATTTTGCAATTTCTATTTGATTTTCATTTTCTAATTGAATGGAAAATTCAACAGCTGTTGAAATAATGCCACAGCGCTTTTAAATCGATTTTATGCGCGATTGGAAATTGCCTAGAAATAAATATAAGTAGTTAAATGGCGATTAAGTATAAGTATATATATAAGTTTATATTTTTTATTTTATTTATATTTTTTAAATGGAAATTTCTTCTGTTTAAGTTTTTTTTTTTGGGAACTAGAATAAGCAAGTTCTAAGTTTTGCAGTAAGTATAATTAAACTGTGACAAATAATATAATATAATAATAATACATATATTAAAATTAATAAAAATATATAATAAAATTAATAATATTTTTTTTTAATTTTAAGAATTTATAAGAAATTAAAAATTTATATATATGACATTATTATACAAATATGTATTAAATAAAAATTCATTGTAGGGCATAAGGCAGACAACCTAAAGTAATATACAATAATTATTATTTACATATTATCATTATGCATATTATTATATATTATATAATTATACAAAAATTAAATACAAATTCATTGTAAGGCATAAGGTAGATAACTTAAAGTAATATATAATAATAATTATATACTTATTATTATAAATTTAATAAAAATGTATTGAAGTAATATTAACTAAATTAAGGATATAGCTGGAGTGATATTCAGCATTCGGTAGAATATCTGCATAAAATTTACATCTTTTAAGCAAATAGAGCAGAGTCAAAAGAAAAATAGAATAATTATTGCTTACCTAAACAAATGATGAGAAAAATATAGAATTAAAAATCTGTATTTAAATATAAATAATATGAACTAAATAATAATTAGCTATAATTAAGCTAATATAAAAGCTGCGACAAATTTAAATATGGAGCACTTAAGAGCTGCAGCCAGCAATAATTACTCCACAACTCCTCCACAAAAAAGGGGTGGGAGGCCTCCATTCATTAAAAAATAATATATACGTAGGCAATTGGGCCAGTAAACAATTTCATGCGTTCATAGGTAGACAAACTAAACTTTAGCTAATTATACAAACACCCACGCACACACACATACATACACACACACATATATATATTTATAGAGCCTAAGTAGCGCTAGCTGGCCGAAAAACCATCATAATTATAATAACATATATTTAAGCTAATAACTGAATTAATTAAAATCTCATTTTTACAGCGCCAGCAAAAGGAAATGAAAATGAATATGAGAATAGAAATTGGAATGGGAATGTGAATGGGAATTAGAAATGAAGTTAGAGAGAGAGAGAGCGAGAGAGAGAGATCGCACGGGGGTGGACTACACGAATTCTCGGGTGTGCTGGCTAATTAATTTTAGCCTTCGCATACAGAGAGAAAATTCAACGCAGGCCCAAACACACGGCCATTGCCAGTAAACCCATAATTAAAAGTCCAAAAGCAGCGCAAACACAACTTTTACGACACTTGATTAGGGTCAAAAAAAAAACAAAAACAAATTCTGTTTTTTTTTTTTTCTTTTTTGGGTAGGAGCCAAAAATGACCAAAACAATATGCAGCCAACGACAGCAGCCGTCTCGCTCGCACAGCCAACACAACGTTGCCCGTTGCCCGTTGCCCGTTGGCCAGGCCTAATTAATTCAATCTGTGCACTTACACGCTTATCAAAATGCCGCTGCCAGCGAAAGGCCGAAGCGAAGCCACCCAAGGCCCAGCCAATTGGGCCGAAGAGGGGGAGGCGTGGGCGTTGAGGGCGTTGTTTTGTCATGATTTTTAATTAACTTGAAATCAACTCAGCTCCGGCCGTTTGGATGGTGGACAGCGGGACGCCTGCTCCTCCTGCTCCTGCTGTGCCCATCGGATGGTTTTCTCCTGGTTTCTGTGCATAATTTGATTACGGCTTATCGCCAGCGCCGGATCTTGTTTAGCTCGTTACGTGCAAGCCGTGACATTTTCACGCAATTGTTGTGTTTGTGTTTGTGCCCAAGCAGGAGGCAGAGACAGAGGCATGGAAGCTAGTCCTGGGTCGTGCTCTCGGTCTCGGCCTGGGTCTGCCCATTTTCGCCAAGTTTATTTACTCTCGCTGGCGTCAGATAATAAATTGCCTCGGCCTCGGTCTCGGCCTCGGGCACACCCACGCACTTAGCACGCCGGCAAATGAACAACAAACAGCCACAAGGATAATAAAACGATTTCCGCAACGTGCCATAAAATCCCTCGAGCAATTCAATTCAATCTACGCCGTGGAGCCAGACCACCCCAACTCCAGTTGCTGCTCCAGCATTTACTGTTATACAAAGAGAAATCTCCCCCTCGC
Source organism: Drosophila aldrichi (assembly GCA_035045965.1). NCBI lineage: Eukaryota > Metazoa > Arthropoda > Insecta > Diptera > Drosophilidae > Drosophila > Drosophila aldrichi. The sequence goes on along the minus strand of JAWNOM010000326.1, from coordinate 1,948 downwards.
TCTCTCTGTCTCTCTCTCTCTCTCTCTTTCAAAATAGGTATTTGATCTTTGCAGCGTCAATTTGTAGTAAAAACACGCGCGTTTTTATTATTCCATCAGGGCAGAGTAGAAACCGAGTAGAAACGACGCAACGTCAGGGGTTGAAAAACCCAAAAACCCCGCATCAGACACCGCATCAGACACTCCCCTGTGTGCCATCAGCAAATTAGAAACGTTTAGAGAGCCCTAAGGGTTGCTAGCGCCAGCAAGGGCAAGGGAAAGGGCATGCCGCATGCCGCATGACGACAACGATGGCGCAGGATAATATGGCCCCGTACTCCTTCCACCAACTCATTGACTGTGCGTGTGATGAGCGCCAGTTTCTCCATATTGTTAGGGAAGAAGAACGAAACGTAAACCGAAAAGCGCTTTATTGAATTAAAATTTAATTGAAAGACAAGCGCGTGAATACATTCGAGTCCAATGACCGTGAATGGGTGGGGTGAAGAGCAGGCAGGACTTGTACAGCCCGGAGCAGGCTTATTAAATTAAATTATTAAGAGTAAATATTACTGCATTATTATTATATATGAATATTCCATCTGCAAAAATCATTTATGCACTTTTCATTAAATTAAGGATATGTTTTAATATCAAGAAAAGTTTTTCTACAGCAAAAAACAAAGGCAGAGAATTCCCTACAGAAGTAATAAATCCTCTTAATATAGTTTTCCATTCCAATTACAAATTCTTGAACTGACATAGCACTTATGCCATATTAAATACATATATTATAACTAGATCTAAATCAAATATAAGTAAAAAAATAACAAAATATAACTAGATATAATATTTAATGCCAAAAAAGCTTTACTAACTTCTTCTTCAAACAAATAAAGTCAAAGATGGCAAAAAGAATCGTATGAAGTGTATAGAATATTTTTATATCATACATATATATAAGTATATAATTCAAAAAGATAAATCATATTTATTTATTAAATATGTAGCCTTGAGAGTCTGGGGAATTTAATTTCGAATTTTAAGGCTAAAGTGTGAGGTCATTTTAAAATTAATATGTATATATTTATTATTATAATATAATTTATAAAATATAATATATAATATATAATATATAATATATAATATATAATATATAATATATAATATATAATATATAATATATAATATATAATATATAATATATAATATATAATATTTAATATTTAATATATAACGAAAAAAATAATAATAATAAAATATATTAATATATATATTGTTTGCTTTGATAGTTTTTATTTCTAAATTTTAATTAAATTTTTAATTAATTAAAAATAAAATTTAGAAATAGAAACTATATATGTAATCATAATTTTGTTTATGCCTTTAGCTAGCCAGAAACATAAATGACTAAATCAAAATTTGCTAAAAAAGAATAGCAAATAAATAAAGAATATGTAAATAATATAAATAAATAAAAAATATTAAATTATACATAATAATGAATGACATTTTACTTATGTGATTGTCCTTTTATTTTTTCCATTTAATAATAATGATAATAAAAATAATATTAATAAGAATAATAAGAAAACAATAATAAAATAAATTTATAGTAATATAATAATAATAATTAAGCAACTTTCAAAACTACAATCAAAGCAAATATTTGCCGAGTTCAGTTCGCAGCGAGAGGCAAGCTGGAAACACATGGAAGCAAAGTGCAGTTAGAGACAACATTTCATACGAGCATTTTTATTTGCTGTCTATGTTATAATTGTTGTTGCTGCTGCTGGAGTAACAACTGTATAGAGTCCATATAGGGCGGCCAGTTATGAGCAACAGCAATAGGAACAGCGCGCCGAGAGCTCGAATGTAATTATGAATGATTATGCGCATGTGCACGATAGTCGGATCGTGCTCGATAGTCGGATCGGCAGACGGGGGGGCAAGCAGAGCGGTCGGTCGG
>JAWNOM010000325.1:0-13423 GCA_035045965.1 Drosophila aldrichi | reverse complement strand
AAAACGCGAATCCAAACCAATGCAAATAGGTGTGCCTACGTGTGTGTGAGATTCTTATCTTAAGGGCTTGGCATCGTTGCAAAACAACTTATGGCCGAGTTGTTGTTGTTGTTGTTGTTGCTGTGCTAATTTGTATTTGCGGCACTCGCATATCAGGGGGCAGCTGATATTGCCATTGTAGCAGCCGTGGGGCTGTTACGACTCGGTCCGGTCAGCGCGAAAAATGAAGTTGACCTGCTTTCAGTCGAGCCTAAAACTGGAGCACACACACAGAAACACACTCACACACACAGAGAGAGAGAGAGAGAGAGAGCAGCAACACTTCCGAGCAGAGCCACGTAGGCTCGACCGAAGGAATTATGCCATGCGGCTGTTGATATTGAAATGCCGAACAGGTTAAACTCCGTCCCGCCCACTCGATAGTGAGGTGGAAGTGGAGCCCGTGGCACACACACAGTTTCACTTTCGTCTACAAGCGCCAGTTGGCAGACCATAAACACGTAAGGCGCGAAGAGCAAACAAAATAAATACACCAAAGCGGAATGGGGCTGGGATGACGGCGCGACGTCAAAGCCAGCGTCAACGTCAACGTCAACGTCAACGGCAGCGCCATTCGACGGCGACAAGAACAACAATAACATGCAAATCGGGCATCGTAAGACTTACAGTTGTGTTTTTGTATGCAGAGTGCAGCTGTTGAGTGTTGGCGCTGCTGACGTCGACGTCGGCGTCACAGGAAGTTGTTACGGCAAAGAGGGTGCTCATGGGCGGGGCAACCTTTGTGGGTCAGAGCGTCGTTAAAAAACGTCTTGGCATAACTGTGCCAACGTGCGGCATTTGCCAAAGTCAAACGCATTGGCCCAAACAGCAACAATGTTGCCGACGCCCTCATTTTGACCACGAATAAATCAGTGAGCGTCGCGGCTAACGACGAGAACTTGGCACAAATCCATTAGCACTCACATTTCAGTTGTCGCATGCCAGCCACAAATAATTGAAGTCTATTTGGCTAAACTTGGCCAACATGCAAGTAAGCCAAGCCCAAGACAACAGCTGAGTGAAGCGAAGCAACCACAGCTCAGCTCAGCTCAGCTCAGCTCGGCTCGTTGTTCATGTTAACAAAACGAAGTTTTAATAAATTCATTACGCTGGTAATTTACGACACACACACAGCCCACACACACACACACACACACACACAGACATTCAACGAGCTGCATTGGCTTAATGCAATGCCTGACATTACGTATACGCCCCATACATTTATGGACAATCAAGTTTATGGCCATCGAAGCATGCTTTTATGTGCAGATCCGGACGGAACGGCTCTGTTTATCGTCACTTTGCACTTCTCCTTGACATTTCTAAGATATTTTTAAATCGAACTTATGTGTGTGTGTGTGCGTGTGTATGTGTCTGGGCAACGCCTATGGCAAGTTCTTGTTTTATGGACGTTGTGAGTCGAGTGCATCAAAGAAGCCAAATGTGAAAGCAAACAAATGCGAATACTTTCTGCTCCTTTTCTCTGCCAATAACTTGAAATATTCGTACGCTGTGTCAACAGCAAGTTTTCACATAAATTTCATTTTATTAAATATCCAAAAACATTAAATTCCAATTGAAGCTAGTTGAAAGTATTTCTATTTTCATATCGGATTTATTTACTTGTTTTTTCTTTTCTTTTTTTTTTTCTCGACCAAAAGTTTGTTTGCAAAATTATGCAAAGTTTTGTCTAACTTTTGGCTGTGTATTGAAATTAAGTCTTGTTTATAGCATTTATATTTATAGCACACAAGCTAAATATTATGATTTATCAAATTTCAACTGAACAAAATTTTATTTGCATCTGCGATTTTTTTTTTTTTTTTTTTTTGTCAAAATTGAAACTGTATTTATTTTTAGCAGCAATAATTCATAATGCTGGAAAAAAAAAAAAAATTGTATATAGAGAGAACGAAGTAAATAAAAAATAAAAATAATTCATAGCTTATTAAGTTTTAATATTAGCTTGCCTAGAAATCAGTTAAAGAGCTATAAATTTAATTTGCTAATTGAAAGAATAGATGAGCTTAGTGATATGACTTCTTGCCCACAATAAAGATGACCTTACTGATAAAATGATAATCTTTAATCCTAAACTTGTGCTGGATATAACATAAAACCCATTCAATAAAAAATAAGGCCTTATTCAGCCGAAGGCAAAAACTCACGCAGTTGATGGCTATTTAATAAAGCCATTTCAATGAAAGGCTTTTAATTGCCGATTTGCGACAGCCATTAACATAATTTTGGCAATCATTGCCCAAGGTCAACATTTTGGCCATCTCAAGGGCGCAAGTCGCCCAACTACCTAACTACCCAAAAATTGCCTGATGTTATCTTTAAATTAAATAAATTACCGCACGCATCGCAAGCAGCTGACCCAAATTTAATGTATATTTGTATACTGTCGCCCCATATACATACATACATACATACATACACATTTGAATGTACAAAATGGTTGGGTGCACAAAAATCGGAATGAAAGCGTGGACAACATCAAACGCAGAGCCCGAAACTGCAAACTGATTACCGCTAATTGTGCCCAAGGAAATTGAAATTAAACAAGCCAGACCCGGAGCCAAATCCGGCCGACCTAAACTAAGGCCAGTACATATATATACATATATATGTATATATTTTTTTACAGTTGTGCCTTTGAAATTAAATGAGCACAATTCCTTTTTACCGACTGTACTAAGACTCATTTGCATCAAAGAAACTTGTTGACAAAATATATAATAATAAAAAAAAGCAAGCAAAGAAAACATATTTTTGCATGTAATTGGACATTTGTTGGGCATTCATCAGTTTGCTTGAAATATTATTAATAATAAGCCGACGTTTACCTTGTTTTTTTTTTTATACAAAATCAAAGTTGCACATGAATAACTGTTGAAAGGTTGTTATATTTGTTTAACTTTATTATTTTCTTATTTTTAGTTAATTACCTAATGCAAACAAGTAAGAAAGCTGTAGTCGAGACTGCTCGACTAGAAAATCCCCTGAACCCTTCGGAGAACTGATATTTCAATTCGCGCCTTTCTGACACACGCACACACACACACATACATACATAGACACACATAGGCACGCACGCATACAGTACTTGAGTAAAAGTAAAAGCAAGAAGAAAATAAGTGCAGATGATCATTAAAGTTGTCTATGTGTATGCAGCAATGCTCATTTGGTATTTGTATTTAGGTAAAACTAAGCTAGAATGATCACAGCAGCAGAGAGCGTTCCCATTGCTCACTTGAAGCTCGACTGCAACGAGCTCTAACTGCCGTCAGGCTCAACCTGTGAGGGAGACAGTGCTTGAGTAAAAGTGGCCCTATATAAAGGGCAGCAGCTGCAGCATTTCTTCAGTCAGTCTTCAGTCGTCCAGGCCTGCGGGGGGTCAGCGCAATAAAGTGAAGCAGAGTGTGAGAATCATAAGCATTAAAGACGTAGAGGAATTACGATGTAGGCCAAATGGGCAGAGAGTGAGAGAGAGAGAGAGAGAGAGAGAGGGAGAGAGAGAGGGAGAGAGAGAGAGAGAGAGAGAGAGAGAGAGAGCGAGAGTGAGAGAAAGGGGGAGCAAAGAACACATAGTGCATAGGTCAAAGTACATGCTCAACAAACATACATACAAATTTTATGTATGTATGTATTTTATGTATATGCCGTATAACATTAATATTATTCACGGTTCTTACTGTGATTCGACAAAATCAGGGACGCCGTTTAGCAATAGCTACCTTTCTCCCTCTCTCTCTCTCTTTCGCTCGCTTTCACTCGCTCTCACTCGCTCTCTCTCTCTCCCTCCCTCCCACTCTCTCTTTGCCACTAAAATGATATTACGAGCTGTTAGTCTCTCTCTATTTCATTTCATTTCTTTTTCTTTTTTTTTTTTTTTTTTTTTTTGGCGAAATTTTAAAAAATTTACTTATTTACAGATTAGCGCACCGCTACCTTATTGGTAACTTAATCTTAACAGAAGTACAATAATTTAATTACTTAATAATTTCCTTACATATTTAAAACAACACTCATATTAAAATTCTAATAGAAATAAACAGCAATGCAGCAGTCACTGAGATTCAAGTCAGTTTTCGATATAATTTGTACACAAACTGAATACACATAGACACACACAGACAGCTGACATTGAAGGAGTTGGATCAAAATGGCTCAGGTAGGCTATGACATAGATTTAGTTTTATAATATAAGCCAACAAAACCATTTTTATTTTATACTGATAAAGGGTAACCAAATTTCTGTTCTAAGAAAAATGTTCGGCTTGGGTAAAAAAAAACCCGAAAATTCGTACATAGTGCCTCAGAACTCAAAAATCAATTTAGATAATAAACCTGCTTTTAAGGAACATATAGCGAATCTCAAGGAAAATAACTACGATCGCACCGTCATGAATAAGTGTCCACATTGTGAGAATATGGCCAAGAACTTTTTGTACCTGGAAAGCCTTATACGCAACAATTGCGATAAGAATCCGAAGTGCAGCTTGTGCCAATCGTCCCTCAAGTATCTACAGTATGTGAATCGCAACATAATGCAAGTGTTTGGAAACTTCGATTCGATTGTGCAGGCTGCACGCGTATTTTCCACACAGGTGCCACCTTCACCAAAATACTCAGTCAAGAAGCCCCCGCCCAAGGAGGAGAAGTCCGGTCGATCTGAGGGCGGCGCCCATTTAAGTGCGCAGAAATCAACAAAATCTCTGAAGCCAATCAAATCGCAAAAGTCCAAGAAATCGATCAAATCATCGAAGTCGGGCAAGGCACTGCCAAAGTCAAAGGCCAAGACTTCCGCGGGTGCAAAAAGTCACACGAGCCATGGCAAGATGGTTCTCAAGAGTAAATTCAAGTCGAAACCGGCCAAATCACCAAAGCTGAGCAAACAGCTCAACAAGGTGGTCCGCAGCGCCAGCCAGTACCAGAACCTGCGCGTCATGCGCTCCAAGGGTCCCACCAAGACGCTCAAAGCGAAGAAGCCACGCAGCACAACGGCGCCCACCAGCATCAACTGGAGCCTGCTTAAACGCAATATGCCCAAACACACCAAGTCATTCGGTGTATAATAAATAGCAGAAGACGAGTTTACCTATTCAATGGCCTGACCGACATCATAAACTCTTGAGCTGTATCAAAATTATCCGTTTGAAATTTGTGATGAGCAAATATTTTCATAAAAATAAATACACAACATTTCCACTGTATGATGCAGAGCGCTTTTATGCACAACAAAATAACATCATTTTAGAGTGTTTCATTATTGTCACTTTGGATGAAATGCCGCTCAACAAATTTACATAATTGGCTCTTGCGTTCGGTCTAAAGTCTGCTAAGCGAGGGTTTTATCCTATCATAATTTGCTCTGCTCGTTTGCATAAAATTTGGGCACAACAGCAACGTGAGGCATACTTTAATACTATGATAGACTTGTTCAATCGAATTGCATATGATAGCCCGATTAAATGCAGGGCATCTCGCATGGCACGCATCAATTTTATTGCCAGCATGATTGTCAATTATCTGGCCTAGTTGACGGCAATCTCAGTTCCCTTTGCGATAATTTTCAAGTGATTTTCGGAAGGAATTCGATAAGTAATACATGAAAATCGAAAGGGAAGTCATTGAGTAGTTAGAGTGAGTCTGAGCGACTTTTTCAGGTTTTTTTTTAGAATATAAGCCTCTTCTGTCTCTTTAATGTAAGCTCATCTTCAATGTTGAATCTTTTGTAAATTACTTACAAATTATTTTGCCTCGATTTATGGTCCACTCTACAATTCCCTGGCTTTATTTTCCATAGTAACAGCAAATTTGCCTCACGATCTAGTTTTTTTAATCAGTTTCGAATATTTGCATACCCTAAATGCAAAGAAAATATAAATAAAATAAAAATATATTTATGAATGTTGAGTGTTATATAGGCTAGGCAGTAGATGGCGTGGACGATCATATAAAGTAGATAAAAATTTACTAAAACAGAAGAAAGATGCTTAATGATGTGTCTTTGAATTTTCAGAGCAATCAAATTAAATTAAATGAAAAAATCCAAAAACTTTCATTTGTGTGGTATTTTTTAAAGCAGAAGTGAGAGGTAATAAAATTTATATATGTAATTGAATGATCTATATATGTATATTGCATATAAGTCTGCTCTAGAAAGCTTTACATACTCAAATCGAAAAAGCTTTTGAATATTTTCTATCTATTATATTGCAGAAAAACAAATTGAATTTCCATTCACTCATGCATTTATGGTATGAAAAATAAAGATTGCAAATATTTTTAAATGGATTTTTATATATATTATATATATTTTTCACAGTCCATCTGCACCCAGCCATATACTGTTCACTTAGGCTATCTATTAGTCAGTCATTTCAACACTCTATGCATGTTATTGGCAAAGCAAAATGGTTGTCGGTTATTAAATGATATTTTTGTATTTTTAACTCATGGCCAAACAAGAGAGTTTGATTTTGAAGTTAACGAACAGCCAAATATTTTGTCAGTTTAAATTCGAGTGGGGGGGCAAACGTCCACAGGGACCGGAGACCGGACCGACCGGTTGCCGGCAGCAGCAGAAAAAAAAAAAAAACGAACAGACGATATAACTACATATACCAACTGACTTTCGGGATGCCATCGTAAGTTTGACAATTTTACGCTCTGCACCCACAAATATGCCGTATCCGCAGCTGTGTCCTCCAGTGGATGGCCCTTCATTTGTTTATCCAGCCACCGGTCATTCATATGTATTTTAAGTGTGTGTGTGTGCTCGTGTGTGTGCATTTTGCCTGTTTCGAAACTCGCCTCGTTGGGCATTTGGCTAAAACTTATTAGACACAAGTGTATTTAGCGCATATGTGCCAGGCAATGGGTAAATATCTGCGGGTCAGCCGCTCTGCTGGGAAGCTGGCTTATAGGTAAACACATTCATATACAACGTCCGGATGGCCACACAATATTTTTTGTATATATGTCAACATGGGAGTTCACGAATAGCGCAACAGGATAAACTAACTTTACTATTGCATAAAAGCGTGTGCAATGCACAAAAAAATAATAATAATAATTTTGTGTATTATTGAAAATTAACTAATTAGATGAAAAAAACTAAAGAAAAAACAATTATATAAAACATGCAACTTATTTATTTTTTAAATAATAATTAAGTTAATATAGTTTATATTACATGTATCACAATTATCTGCAATTCAGCTAATAACAACATAAGGAATTATTAATTAAAAATAAATTGGTTTTACATAAATTATTACTTGCAAATTAATTGAATTTTTTGAATTTTATTTTATTTCTTTTTTTAATATTATTTTTTTATATACTATAAATATACGTATTTTTCTAAATACTTTTTTAATAGTTTTATTTTTGTAATCTTTTAATACAGAATGAGTTAAAGCTAAATTTTCTATATCAATCAAATAATTATTTGACGAGTTTAATTTATTACTTTATTCCATCTAAGTTTATTTATTTCATTGTCATTTAGCGAACAGGTCATAGGTCTATTATCTATATAGCTAAGTGTGTTTAAATTTAAAATTTTTTGAAGTATTTTTGAACAAAAAAAAAAAAAAAAAAAAAAAAAACATTAAAAACATAGTTTATGTATTACATACATTTAAAAATTTTTTAAAAATTTTAATAATTATTTTTCTTAAATTTTTATAATTTAATTAATATATTTAAGTCTTCCGACAGTACAAACAAATATTTTTATCTATTTATTTGTATTTTATTTTATATTTATTCATATAACTATTATCAAGTTAAACATTTCTTTCAAAATAAACAGTTTCAGAATTTTCTGTGCCCATTTGAGGCACTCGTAGAGTATCGAGAGTGCGCCCCAGCTCTGCCAAAATGAGCAAAATAATATTTTTGCTGATACTGTGGAACCAAACTCCAAACAATGGTGGCAGACCAAAAATTGTGTGACACTGCCGCACAATTCCTTTGTAATTAGATAACGCAACAAAGCAGCAACATGGCAACCACAGCATTTCCGCTGCCGGAACGTTTCAATCGTCTCGCTTGAGCTGCTTGACCAGGCCCACGCGCCGTCAGGCTACGCATAATGCCCCACTCCACTCCACCACACCACACCACCGCTGATGCTGATGTGCTGCTGCAGTGCACTTGCCGTACATTTTCATTTTCATTTTCGTTTTCATTTTACGTAAAATGTTGAGAGCCTTTTCTGATTATTTTGCAAAATCGCAACGTTTACCGTTGCCATTGGCAGCATAATAAGCCGCCAGCAGGCCCATTGCCACAGGCACATAAAATCCGGTTTTCGTTGCTATTTTCAATCGCTGCACTTCCCCTTGTACAATGCTCAATAGAGCTGCTGACTATGGCCGATTTCATTGTATGGGCTGACTTTGGGCCAAAGAAGATCTTGGCTAAAAGCCCTGTAGCCATGCTGAAACCACTTTACATGGTAGTCTAACCCACACAATCGAAATGCGCCGAGCCCTGACCCTTGGCCGATTAATGTTATGGTCAGTGCTTGAGCAGGGGGGGGGGGGAGCGGTAGGTCTGTTGGCACGCAAATTTATCAAAGCCAAGATGTTGTGCAAGCCAAAGCTTAGCGTTCCACAATGCTGTTGCAGCAAGGGCTTAGCTTCATCTGGCCATAATTAGCCGCTCAGCGCTATGTCCGCAATGCAGTGTGCGTGGGCGTGGTCGTGGGCGAGAGACGACGACAAACAAATGGCTCACAAGCAGAAGATTTAGTGTGCTCTCATGCAACTAAACTTAATATTTCACGTGCATTTAACCTCCGGGTTTAAATGTCGTAATTTTCTCATTGGCATCCAGTAAGAGCGGCATCAGGAGCACCATCAGAGCCGTCCTGAGGCATTGCACGAGTGTTTTACTGTCTCAAAGTTTGTCTCAATTACGTGCGTGCTAGACTGAGACAACTCGCTCCACTGGCCCCCAACAACAACAACAAAATATTAAGAGTGCGATATGGTCGTAGAGCATTTTCTCAGGGCACACCAAAGTTTCAGCTCGCCGCAGACGACACCAGCCGCCCCCCTTCCGTCCGCCACGCCCCTTCCGTTTGTCATTGGTAACTTTTTAATTAAAAGTTTCATCCGAGTAATGGGATATTTGCACTACGAAATGCGATGTCGACCACGACGATACTGGCGCTGGAGCTATTTGTGGGGGGTGTCGCCAGCAACGGTGCTGCTCGAGCGAGCCACGCTTGTGCCACTTTGCTCTTATTGGTTGCAAGTATCTAATTGCCAAAAGGATTTGCCTTACATAATGTTGCGCTGACCCTCGTTCCTATTTTGTGTATATTCTTGCTCTTCTTGCTTTTTTTTTTTTATTGGCCGCCAAAAACTTTGGCCAAGCGCGTTGCCTAATACCAAACTATGTCCCGCTCAACGTGAACCCAGTTAATGAGCGGCCAACGTCACGTGCGCAATTAATGAGCAGGCGTTTTAATTAAGGGGTTGCCCCACCACACTCTCTCTCTCTCTCTCTCACTCGCCTGATTTGCTGCACTGATCGAGGTGGTAAATCTCTGACTGTTGCCCTGCCATGGCAGCTAGCAATTAATTTCGTTCGTGCTCACTCTGATTTTAAATTACGAGCCTAAAACACTTGAGCGCAACACAAACAGATGTTACTTAAATATTTATATTTTATGAGAGTTCAGAGTTGTAGGTCTTCATTTATTTATCTGAAATCAATGAATATTTAGTATATAATTTACATGTCTGGGAACTGCTTTCTCCTGATTTTTGTAATCTGCTTAAAGATCTTTAAATATTTTAGAATTTATTTTGTATTTCTCTGATCGACCATCTATCGATCCTATATTGCTTAAAGACCTCTATAAATCCTTTATCAAGCAGCCACAAAGCACTCTGAGATCCACTTGAGCATCTCTTATTTATCTTATCAGCACATGCTAAGCAGAAATCATTTTCTAGAGACTATGTATTCCTAGGAACTATTGCTCTGCTTAAAGACTCCTATGCATGATCAATTATCAAGCAGCTCAATAATATTTTAAAATTCATTTCAGCACCTCTCAATTATCTTATCGATATGCTACACATAAGCTACTCTCTCTAAAATATTTGACAATTCATTTCAGCTCTTCTCACTTAACTTATCACTAAACATAAGCTACTCTGTCTACTCTCTCTAGCAAATTCTTGCTGGCTTAGTCTTAAACTGAAGCTATTCACCTATTTTTTTTTTTTCACTTTCAATCTCAATCTATTCGCAGAGCAGTTCAATTTGTAGTGTAACCACTGCTCAGAGTCTCGGCCGTTGCCTAATCACAAGCGGAAGTCCGCTCAGAAATTTGCTTTTATTGTTTGCACTTCTGCCAGACGCCTCTCTCTCTCTCTCTCTCTCTCTCTCTCTCTCTCTCTCTCTCTCTCTCTCTCTCTCTGTTTTGGGCTTTTAGTTGTTTTTGCACTCCTTTTTTTTTAGCGTGCTGCATTCTTGTTGAGTTTGCTGTCAGCATTCCCTTTCGATTTCCTCATCCACTCGAACTAACATCCTTCCGCAAAGCTGTAGTCGTAGTCGAGACCTTCTATGCTCCTGGTCAATCGCCAGTAGTGAATCCAAATGACAAGGCCGCCTGTCCGTTTGTCAATCAATTGTGAATTGTTTATTGAATGATGTCGTTAGGCTGCACACACACCACACAGCACACACCACACACCACACAGCACACAGCAAGACAGTTATTTTCCACTAGAATGGGAGCCGCTGACTGGTTTTGTTTCAACATTCGACAGCTGTTGGTTAGCAGCCGCACTAAGAACTGTTCGTTCGGTTGCCAATGTTGTTTACACTGGCAATGGCGACGCTTTTCTTTCTTTTCTTTTTATACCCTGAACCCATTGAAAATGGGAAATCAGGGTATAATGGTTTTGTGAAAAGTATGTAACAGGCAGAAGGAATCATCGCAGACCCCATAAAGTATATATATTCTTGATCAGGACGATGAGCTGAGTCGATATAGCCCTGTCCGTCTGTCCGTCCGTCTGTCCGTCCGTCCGTCCGTCCGTCCGTCCGTCCGTCTGTCCGTCCGTCCGTCCGTCCGTATGAGTGCGTCGATCTCAGAAGTTATAAGAGCTAGAGAGCTGGAATTTTGTATGTAGACTCGTGTATACCATACGCAGTACGAGTTTATCATATTTTTTCGATAACTCATTCGATATCTTTTTTATCGAGGATAATCGATAAATTGATATTGTTTTTTCAGCCTAATTTCAACACTTTTAGACATAGAGTCTTCAGATTTGTTGTGTATATACATTTGATGGATACACACATTTTGTCATTTACAGATTTTGGATACCACGCCCCCTTCGCCCCCAATTCATAAAAAACGTATTTCAAGTACTAGAGACTTGTGCTTTGGAGTGTACACAAATTTACACATTATGATTACGTTCTGAAAGTTTCATTAAGATCATACGTCTACAAAAGAAATTATTCAACAAATAAATTCGCATAATGTGGCCCACACTGCAGCGCTGCCCAAGCGCAGTCGCTGCTTACTGCGTAGTTAGCAGAGCGCGGTCTTATGCGTGTGGGTGGATGCATGTGTATGTACATATGTATGCATGAAAGAAGTGCAGAATGATTAGAATATCAGATTGGAGGGTTCAGGGTATCTCCTAGTCGAGCAGTCTCGACTAGAGCCTTCTTACTTGTTTTCAGTTTATTTTTTGTTTTTTTGCTTTTGCTGGGAGGCGTTTTAATGGAAAACTGTGCACTGATCGATTTGTTGACGTTCTCAACGCTTTGCCTGCCTTTTATACCCTTTTTGCGCTGGGCCCTACAGCTCTGCCAGTATGTTGTGAATCGACTCTCCAGTATTTATATTGATTAATTTTCCAAATTCTTTCACTTTAAATATCGAGCAATTGAAAGGTAATTTATTTAATGGAAAATTAATTGAAAATGGCTTTTCTCGGTGTTTTGTGAGTGTATCTTGTATACGGCATGGCCATGAATAACTTGTATTTCGTCTTATTGAGTGCTCTGTCGCATTACTAATACGCACTGTGGCCGCTTTGAATAGATACTCCCAGGGCTCTCATAATCTTGTCCAAATGGCTTTTGTTCGAATAAAATAGTGTTGAATTTCTGCTCACAAACAGCCGCACACACACACACACACACACACACTCACACGTATACACACACATGTAGTAAGTCGAGCATCCTTAACAAATGCACGAAATGGCTTTTAAACGAGCCCGACGCCGTGCAGTCTGACTGGCTGGCTGGCAGAGTCGCGGTCCTGCATCATCGCTTCATTCAGCTGACGCTGACGCTGGCGTTGGCGCTGCCGTTGGCATGTGATGATTTGTTCGCACATAATGAAACTCATCAGCAGCAAGGCAGCGAGCACTGCCATGGATTCTGGAGGTCGACAGCGGCATTGGATTTCGCGGCAGGGCGTGAATTGGCCTGGCAGGAATTCAAAAAAAAAAAAAAAAAAAAAAATTAAACTAGTAACGAAATTTCACTTGGCCGTCTACAAAATGCTCTATAGAGAATAATTGGGCATAGCCAAGTAGCAAAGCAATACTCAAATCAGCTTTAAATAACCCAGATCAAATAGATAATTACTTATATTATTCTGAGTCCACATTTATTAAGCCCTTTGCAACATTTTTTTAAACACCCCACCATTTACAGAGTATTACAAATATATAGCCAATGCGACAGCTACGACTAAAGAAAATATTGTAAAAGCATTTTCCAGTTTCATTTTTCATGGCTCAGCGCCGGCCGCATTTTTCTCCATTTTCTTTTCTTTTTCTGCTTTTTCTGCTTTCTGCGATTTACTTAATTTGAAGTGAGCCCGAGCCATCAAGAAACGGCTTTTAAAATCAATTTGGCTTTTATTTTTCTTGCGACTTGTGGCCTCTTGCTGTCTGGGCAGCTTTTCTCTTTAGGATCGCCCTCGGACCGCAGCACTATTTATGCACATATTTTGCAGTCATTGTGGAACCACTCTCACTGGGACATTAAGTCCGAAGAGGACAAATAGCAGCACTCGTCGACCTTTGTCATCGGCAGATCAGCAGATGAATGAAAATCCGTGCACCTGCTTGCATCACATAATCCATATCACTCTACAAATGTATGTATATAAAGCGTAATGGATATGCGAGTGTATACATATTGCTCTCCTATATAAATACATATCTTATTGACATAATCAGTGGACTAAACGATGCTTAATTTACCTCCAATCCATCTGTATTTACTCAGCAAATTCATTAGCAGTAACTTTCTCTCTCTCTCTCTCTTTCTCTCTCTCTCTCTCTCTCTCTCTCTCTCTCTCTAT
>JAWNOM010000324.1:0-19997 GCA_035045965.1 Drosophila aldrichi | reverse complement strand
TGAATAATGAATAAATGTGCAGCAGTGTTGGCAAACAGCGCAATTGATGTGTGTGTGTGTATGTGCGTGTGTGTGAAGTGGAGAGTGAGAAAAAGTCAATAAACATTGACATTTATTTATGGCATATAATTAAAAGTGATTTTTCGTGAACTGACTGTTAAGAGAGAGAGAGAGAGAGAGAGATTGAAGGTTGTTAACATTTCTACACATATTATGGATTGAACAGTTATACGAGTAAACTTAACATAGCATTAACATTCAGTTAGTCAGCTGTTGACAGGAATATATTAATTATGCTGCTGTTAAATGTGGCGTAATTTATAGATATAGGAATAAAATATTCACTGGTTTATTCATCTATACATGAATGTTACTAAAGAAAACTGTTAACAACAGTCAGGCAAAATATTTCAGAGTTTTGTAACAGTAGTAAATGTATATGCAGCTGCTTATATATAATTTGCATTCATTAAAACTGATATATATTCAACATAAAACTACGCTGTTAACTATAGCCTAACATAAAACTGAAACTCTATTAACATCAAGTGAACCTGAGTTATGGTTGCCATAAAATCACTTTTCAACCACTCTGCACACATTAAACACGTCTATAGTTAATATTTCTGCACTTGTTAAATTTGAGCACCGTCTCTTTTTTTTTTTAGAGCTAACATAGCCTGAGGCACCCTAAAAGCAACATGCAGGCCAAAAAAACATGCACAGTTGGCCCAACTACTCAACAGACGGATGGACGGACGGACAGACGGCCTGACGAACTGTCTGTTGCCTTTACCTCTGCCTCTACCTCCGCCTCTACCTCTACTGCTGCTGCTGCTGCTGCATTTGCTCTCTGCGCCCAAGCAAAAAAATACTTAGCAGCAGCAAAAAATATTTAACAGTTGTGCCATTTTTTTTCCCGCATTTCATGCGCTTTTTGCGCCGGATGTGCTGCATAAAAACGCAGCAAACACACACACACACACACACACACACACACACACACACACACACACACACACACACACACTCTCGTTGCAATTCAAGAGAAAAAGTTGCAAAAAAAATATATATATATATTTGTATATATATATTTTGTAATTTCAACAAAAGCAGCCAAAGAAACTGGCACAAAAACGCCGGCAAGTTTTTCTCCTTTCTCTCTGCGCTCCTCACGCCTCCAATCTACACCCAACCCCGCCTACTCTGTTTCGCCTTCACTCTTCAATTGTGCCCTATGCCTCTGCCTCTACCTTAGCCTCTACTTCGTCCTTTGCTTCTATTTTTTTTCTCTGCCTCTGCCTGCCTCTCTTCCCTCTCGCCTCACACTCATTCTCATTTCCCATTTCTCCACCTCACTTTGTTACTTTTCATGTTTTTGTTAGCAACTTGGCAAAAACTTTTGGCCTAAAGGCAAAATGCGTTTTTGATGCTGCTTTGCTCCACTCTCTCCCTCTCGCTCTCGCTCTCGCTTAACACATCTGGCAGCTGACTTTGCTGTGTGTGTGTGTGTGTGTGGGTTGGTGGGTGGGTGTTTTGGCTCACTCACTGAGTGGGTGGGCGGCTGGCGTTTGCTTGCATTCGGCTTAGCCACTGTGGCTCTGACTGTGGCCAAAAAGTTTCAGCATTAAGCTGCTGCCAATTATGTGCTGCTGGCATTGCCTTGGCTTCCACTTCTACTTCTTCTTCTTCTTCTTCTTTCTCTCATGCAAATCTGCACGCATAGAAAACGATTTGCCCCACAGCTGCACATGAAAAAAAAACTCTTGGAAAATTGAAACAACTTTTGCAATTACTTTCCGCAAACAAAACAAATGTGTGCGAGTCACGCGAACTGCTTGAGCGCCCCTCGCCACACATTCACCGTTGCATGACGACCAGGCGGCGGCGTGAGGCGCAGTGGGCGTGGCTCGAGGGTTGGTTAGCGATAATTATACACAGCATTGTGTTCATGCATCGCATACAAGCCATTCAATGTTAATGACAATAACGAGACACAATGCGCTTTAACCAGCAACAACAACAACAACAACTGGCAGCAGCAGGTGAAGGGTTGCCAACTGCACAGGTGTGTAAAACTGGTGTAGGTGGACAGCTGTGCATTAGGCTTTGACGTGTGCTTGGCAGCTTGTTCAAATTGTTTAAATTGCTGTTAACAATGAAGCGTTTTTTTTTTTCTTTTTTGCATAATGCATGTGAGTTGAGCTAATAAAAGGTAGCCGTATATACCCCATGCGAGTGTTCTTGAGAGGGTAATATAGAGCAATTAAAATTTTATATATATACGTCATATTTATGTCTTTAATATGTATTTAAAATCCACCTAACTTTCCATTATTTTCCCTGTATTTATACAGAGTTTTATATACTCCATATTATTATTTTTAAAGGGTATTTCACAGTGGGCTAGAACTGGCTATTTATGCTGTAAACCGAACCGAACATTTATAGCTGTATAAAAATGTATTTCGGGCTTGTTATCTAAACAAGTTTTATAATAATTAAGTAAGTAAATAACATTTTTATTGCGGCAAAAATAAATTGAGTAATTTTTGCAATTTTTTTTATGGCTCAACTGAATGAACTGTAGAAGAAAATGCATATGGACTATATATAGTTGAGGAATTTGAAATTTAACTGTAATTTAGCTGAGATTTATATGTACATATGTACATATATAAGTATGTATGTTTGTATTGGCTTGTGCTTGAATTGTTTAGCTGCAATTACCCAAACAATATTTCAAATGGAAATTGCCGAAAAACGTAGCAAGCAGCAGCAACATTTGCTGTTGCAGCTGAAATGCAAACAAAGTAATGGAAAATCATGAACACACACACACACACACACACCCACTCACATCGCCTTTATATTCATGCGCATCTAGAGCATTTTGGATTTGATGCTGGCTCTGGGAGTCCTTTGGCACATCAAAAACTTTGCTTCCACCAGTCCTTGTGGCTACAATTTTATTATTACGTTTATTTGACTTGACCCGATGGATATGCATACATAAGCAGGTTTCCTGCCAACAGAAGCAGCAACAACAACAGCAACAACAACAACAGCAGCAACATTTGCATTTTGCAATTTTCATTGTTGGCTGCAGCTGAGCCCGGCTGCTGTGAATTGCTCGTAAATCCTTTAGCCGCAGCCACGCCCATGCCCATGCCCACGCCACAGCCCACCCACACACACACACACATAGTCATTGTCCGAATGTCTGTTGTGGCTTGCAAATTGTGTATAAACGCAGATTCCCTTGCCAGCTATAGCTAGCTTCCTCTCTCCGTCTCTCTCTCTGCTCGACCATCTCACTCTGGCTGACAGAGGCAGTCTCAGTTAAATTGGATTATGCAATTGCCAGCGCTTGCTGCAGTTCAACTGCAGACACCTTCGGGCCACTTCGGGCATATCTACCTACCGCTCTCCCCCACATTGCCAAATGGAGCACACAATTCCATTAAGTCCTTTTGTTCTCCCACACACACACACACACACACACACATACATTACATACGTGTGCACTCACAACCAATAATTCAATTATGGCCTCGCATTTAATGTACCAAGTAAATTGCTAATTTCAATTTTCCAACGTTTTGTCGTCGCTCAGACCAAACATTTTTGCCCCGGGACCCCCATTTTGTTGTTGTAATTTCATTTTCGGGGGCGGCTAGCTTTTAATTTGCACAATTTGTGCACATTAGCTCCGATTACCTCAACAATTCCCAATTGTTATCGACGGGAGAGAGAGAGAGAGAGAGAGAGAGAGAGAGAGATAGGGAGGGAGGGAGGGAGAGAGAGAGAGAGAGAGAGCGTTGGTCTTATATGATATGATGTATAGATTATGTGGGTCAACAGGATTTGTTAAAATGAGATGATTTAAATGAGAGAGAGTGAGAGAGGGATAGAGATAGAGAGAGAGAGAGAGAGAGAGAGAGAGTTGTAATAGAGATAGAGATAGAGTTGTAATAGAGAGAGATAGAGATAGAAATAGAGATAGAGATAGAGAGAGAGTTGTAATAGAGATAGAGATAGAGTTGTAATAGAGAGAGATAGAGATAGAGATAGAGAGAGAGAGAGAGATAGGGAGAAAGTTGTAATAGAGACAGATAAAGAGAGTTGTAATAGAGAGAGATAGAGAGAGAGGGAGAGTTGTAATAGAGAGAGAGAGACTTCTGAGGTGGTGGAGTTATACGTTTGTTGTTAGAGGTAGCTAGAGGCAGCAGAGAATATGTATGTGTGATAGGAATTCCATCTTAGTATTAATATAAATTCACTTCTGTATTGAAAAAAAACACTTCGAAGAAATACTAAGAGAGAAAACTGAGAAGAGCTGGAAATACTTAAAGGAAATACCTAGAAGACACGCTTATATTAAAAATACTTTGAGCTAATACATAGACAAATTCCATAGAATAAATACCTAAATGAAATGTATAGATGAAAGAAAATATATATTTAGAAGCTCGCAAAGCTTAAGCACAGTCTATATAGAACACGCGACAATCTCCAATTATTTCTACATTATTCACACACACATTCATTCACTCATTTAACTTGAGGTCTTGGACCTATTTCAGCTTTAATTAATTTTCAATTATTTTGCGCAATGCTTAAAAATAAAAAAAGGAGGTTAAAAATAAAATGCTTAGCGCTGGTAAAAATAAATAAAACTGTTTTGCTCAGCGCAAAAATTGATGCTGATAATTATTGTTATTATTCTTAATGTATAAGTAAATATACATGTATGTGCATGTATGTAAATTATTTTTTTAATATTTATATTTTCATATGCATTTTAAACAGCCGAACGCCCACATTGAGTTCAATGTCTTTGGCTCGACAAAAATAGACGTCAGCAAATAAATGCCTGCGGTTGCCGCTGTCAACTGAATGAATGAATGAATGAGTGAATGAATGAATGACTGACCAAATGAATGGCTGCTAAATTTCAATTAATTGCGAAAATAAATTTAAAATGAAAATAAATAAAAAAAACAAATTGTTTTTGTTTGAAATATACAATATATATATGTAGTATATATGCTAAGCACGTGGCAAACCTGACCTGATGGTTGTTGCAATTGTTGTTGCTGCTATTGTTGTTGTTGCTGTTGTTGTTGTGCTTTGTATGCTAATTTTGCTGTTGGGCCACCCAAAAAAGCCAACAAATTGTGCTCGAGCAAGTGCTACTTAATGCTAAGCCTACTACACAACCATAGGCTAGCCTCCCTCCCATTTTGATTGTGTATATAGTAATATCTCGTTCTCTCTCTCACACTCACCCTCTCCCTCTCTCACCCTCAACTCGTTGTCGTTGCTCTGCTTGTTTGCATTTGTACATCATAAATAATGCAAATTAATTAGGTATGGAATTTATTTCACACACTGCCCACTGAAAGTGTGCGCCCACACACACTCGAGTCTGTCTGTGTGTGTGTGGCTGGCAATTTACGCCAAAATGCTGGGTAATTTAATTGAAAATGGCAGCCTAGGGCGAGGCGCTGCGAATCGGCTCGGTTTGATGGGGGGCTGAGGTAGAGGTGGAGGCAGAGACAGCAGCAGAGGCGGGCACAGACAGCGGACAACAAACGCAGACACAAAGGCCAACACTCACACACACACACACACACACTCACATGCAGGGCAAGCCGCATCGAGGGGACAGCCTACAGCAACAACAACTTGCCCTGACTGTTGCTGCTGCTGTTGTTGTTGCTGTGCATGGCCTGGGCACTTGGCACGTTCCGTGCCAAGCGAAAAAATTCTCATAATAATTAAACGAAACGAAAAAAAAAAAAAAAACGCGTTGATTGCATGCAATTTGCATTTTACGACTAACGCGACGACGAGGGCAACAACAACAACAACAACAGCAACAACAACAACGGCAACCCAAGTGCCGCCGTCTAAAGCTGACTAAATACATACGGATATATGTATATATAAGTGTATATGTGTGTGTGTGTGTCTATTTGCAACTGTTTAACTGCTATGCATTAGGGGCTGCCTGGTTTAACTGCCTGCAACAATGCTAGCTGGACAGCTGCTTGGGCTCTCACAGCAGCAACGGCACAGCTCAATGGGTAGCTCAATAAGCCAAAGCAACAACAGCAACAGACCCTACAACAACAACAACAACAACACTAGCAACAACAACTCTGAGCTGACAGAAGAGCTCGCACCTTTAGCTAAAGGCTGCAGTCCCTAACGCCCACACACACACACACAGACACACACACACACACAGAAACACACACACACACAGACACAAACACACACACACAGAGACACGCACTTGCTGTTGATACACAGCGACAACATTTGATTAGCTCGATTAAGCAAATTAGCTTTGCATATGCATATGCATATGAATGAATATATACGAGCTGATGCACAAAATAAAGCAGACAGTTTGACTAAGCGCGAGTTAATTTAATTGTAAGAGCAATGAGTGTGTCTGTGTGTGTGTGGGTGTCTGTGCATGTGTACTCCTCATTAACCACTTAGCGCATATTCCTATGCACTGCATAAAAGACTTAAGTTGAAGCTCTTTAGTTATTTAGTTGTAAACTATATAAAACACTAAACAACAAAGATTTCGAAAAAATATAGTCTTTAGCTAGTCTAGTTGAAGGTAAAAATTAAACGCATCTTTCAACATTTGAGAGAGACAGTACTTGAGTAAAAGTTAAAGCAAGAAGAGAAGAAGTGCAGAAGATCATTAAAGTTGTCTATATGTATGCAGCAGTTCTCATTTGGTATTTGTATTTAGGTAAAACGAAGCTAGAATGCTCACAGCAGCAGAGAGCGTTCCAATTGCTCACTTAAAGGTCAACTGCAACGAGCTCTACCTGCTGTCGAGAGAGACAGTGCTTGAGTAAAAGTGTCGCTATATAAAGGGCAGCAGCTGCAGCATTTCTTCAGTCAGTCTTCAGTGGTCCAGGCCTGGTGGGGGTCAACGCAAGAAAGTAAAGCAGAGCGTGTGAATTATAAGCATTAAAGACGTAGAGGAACTACGTGAAGGAATGACGTAAAGGAAATACGTAGAGGAATTACGTAAAGGAAATACGTAGAGGAAATACTTAGCGGAAATACTTGGAAACAATACTTAGAGAAAATGCTTAGAAGAAATACTTTGAAATAGTTTGAAATACGTAAAGGGAATATACCCCTTAAAAAGGGTATATACAACTGAAAACATTGCTGAATGCTCAAGAAAACTAGCTATAAATCTTATTTTAAGTAGCAGCTATCGAGATTAATTTAGCTGAACATATGTATATGTATGTTTATACAGATAAATTTAAATTTACTCATTACACTGGCCTACAAGAATATTTAAGAATTAATCTGAAGTATTTTCAAGTATGTAGTTCGATATTCAGGCTATTTATATTCATCCAATTGTTTACAGCATTTCTCTCAAAGAAATAATTTCAAAACAAATATTTTACAAAACATATAAAAACAAATTTAATTTCAATAAAAATGTACATACATATATTTAAGCAATTTATATGCCCTCATAAAAAAACACTGAAAACATTCAACCAACTCAAAGCAATTAAAACAATTCCATAGCTATCAAAATTTAGCTGATATTAAGAGCAACAAATAAAAATATTCTCAAAAATAAATAAATTTTATTTTCATTTTTCTTTATTTTTTTCAAAGTAATAATTCGAATTTTTGTACGCCTTAAAATTGTGACAGGTCGATAAATTTACGAGCTCTTCCGTTCAACATTTATTTTGCAATCTATTTGTTTAAATTAGTCTAAAGCAATGAAAAACCCCCAAACAAAAACAGAAAAACACACAACATGAAAATGAAAATGAAAACGAAAATCCCAAAACACATTTCGTATAAACAAATGCTGCTCGAGTAAAAAGTTTTCAATCAACAGCAAAAAATGCGAGTGGGAAAATGAGAAAAAGATCAAAAGAGTTTTTCGCAGTTTTCCATTTGCATAAAGAAAAATCGCTCAAGCGAAAAAAGCCACAAGCACAAAAAAAAAGAAAAAGAAAAGAAAACACTACAAAAAAGATTTATAGATATGTGTATATAAAAATATGTATATATAGATATACAATATTTATGGAGGAATGAAAATCGTAAAGCTGTGGCAATTTTAATTGGACGCAAATAAATTTTGCTGCATTCGCGCAACGTTAAATTGCGTGGAGCATGTGTAAACACATCATAAAACAATTATAAAACATTTCTTGTGGAAAAACAAATATATAAACATATTTGTAAATAAAAACAAAAAAACAAAGCGATAAATATCGATTTAATGTAACAAACAATAGACAGCAAATGAACTACAGCCAATTGACTATGCTGAATGTAAACAAAGCTTTAAATATGTTTTGTATCGATTAATATCGATAAATTGTTATATAACAAATGAGCCATATGGATGATCGATAAGTTTTTATTCGAAATTAGTGACATAATCGACAAATATCTATCGATAATTCGGTTAAATTGACAGCTGTTCATATAGAATCGATAAACATGTTTGAATTTTGCTTAAACCTACTTGATCTATTATCTCGCAGTAGATAAGTTCTACTGATTAATAGTTGAGCTATTGCGTAAACCCAGCAAAATTAGTTTTGCTGTGATTTACACTCGACAAACAGTAAATTATATCGCTAACAAATCGATCGCGCTCTCAACAAGTGTTGCCCATTCGAACCTTAGACACTTAATTTGCGCTAATTTCAAATAGTTTTTGCCACCTGCCCAATGGCTGCCAGCAGTGCCCTGCTGTCTAGGCTAACTAAGTTGATATATTTGTATATATAGACGATATATATATATATATATATATTTATATACTAGATATACATATGTACATATACATATGTAGATTGAGTAATGTGTGTGAGATTTGGCTTCTGCCAGTTGGTTCATTGCCAGATTATTTACGGATGCCAGAGATTGGCGTAAATCTGAGCGTACAAATTGTGCTTGCCAAATATATTTATACATATATATGCATAGGTATATTCGACACATTTTGCGCCTGATCGAAAGTAGCTCATTATAATCATAATGATTGTAATTATGATGAATATACATATATATACATATATATGTTGTATGTATGTACGTATATTTTGATATATATAGAGAGAGATCTAGCATGATGAAGTGCCAATAATTTTTTGGCATTTTGTTTAACCAAAGTGCCTGTCATATGTTTATTCCCTGCTGCTTCTTCTTCATGCTTTTTGCATTGCTCATTATTTATGAGTATTGTGATTCGTTTGCTTCTTCATGAGGTTGAAAAATAGGGTATATTAGCTTCAATGCAGTTGCTGATTGACTGGTGTGTCTTTGTCTTCTAATCTGATTAGCGACATTTTGATACGCCTAGCGTATATAATTTATTTTTTCAACAATAACGCTAATTAGTTGTAAATACTTGTCTAGACTTGCCTTAATAGCTATGCTTAATTAGAGGCGTGACAAATCGTCAAATACTTTATGAAACGAAGTATTTTACAGCCGAGCTACTGTTAGGAATGTCGACAGATTGTTCTTTATAAGCTTATTTATCGGACTTATTGAACTTGAAATGAATCAATGAATATACAGTCAGCCATACTGAAACTATACACTGTCAGAAATGAACTATCAGCTTCATTGCTATGCTCCTTTATATAGTAAAAAGAGTATATTGGTTTGGTATATATATAGTATGGTATCTTTTTGAGGGCGTGGCATATTCAACATATTCATTCATTCAGTTCTCTTTGCAACTTGAGCGAGTATGCTGCAGTCGCATGTACTTCAACATTTTTCAACTTTAATGCAATGCGCATAATAATTTATGAGCATTTTAAAAGCTTTTCTCGCTAGCTATTTATTAATTTTATTATTTTTTTTTAAATATTGTTATTATATTTTGACGAGGCTTGAATAGGCTAGCCACTGGCTAGCTGCAATTTTATTTATATGCTGTTAATTAATGTCAAGCATTTCAATAAACAATTAAAGTGTGGGATCGGGTGTGCGAGGAGGGCTGGGGTTGCGGGGCGAGCTCAGATAGCGGGCGGGCAATTGAAATTTATGAATGTCATTAAAATTTTGCTTTCATTTATTAATTTTCGTTGTTGTTGTATTTGATTGTTGTTGTTGTTGTTGCTGCTGCTTTTGTTGCTTTTGCACATTTTGCTAGCTGTTTTGTGCTTGGCGGTGCATGAAATGCAATCGGGGGAAAAAAAAGAAGAAAACAAAAATCAACTGAATAATGAATAGTTTTTTTTTTCACTTTTTTCATGGCAGTTGTTGTTGTTGCTTTGGCTGTTGTTGTCAAACAATGGGCGCCCAAATGCATTCAACTTTGGCACAACAACAACAACAACAACAACAGCAGCAATAACAATAACATTTAAGCCCGCTCAATTTTGCCTCACCTCAAATTGTGGGCAGCCAGACACGCCCATTTGCACGCACGTACAAATGTATATATGTATATACGTAAATATACGTATGTGTGCATGCATAATTTATGCATTTCTGTTTGTGTGCGTGTGTGTGTCTGTGTGTGTTTATCCATTTCGCTGACCGCCTCCTGCGGCTTTGCATTGCGTGCCAAAGTTGCCGCCTCTGTCTGGCCGCATGTCCTGAAAGAGCCAGCCAGCCAGCCAGCCCACAACAAAAGCTAATAAGCAAAAAAAAAAAAAAAATGGCTGAAGAGAGAATGCTAGACCTAGGCTATACCCTGTAAAGTTATGGGCGGTAGCGAAAGAGTTAAAGTCATATACTCAGCTCTAGCTGTAATCTATAATGTTAATTAACATAATCAATTCTAGCTATAATCTGCAATGTTAATTAACATAATCAGATGTTAATACTGGAGTGCTGTTAAGTCAATGTTATGCGGCACACAAAGGGCAAAATGCAGCAATTGAAGTTTACGCGTAATAGTAATTAACACAGCAAGGCTCTGTTAATAACAGAGCGCTAGCAAGACAATGTTAAACAGTAAATGTAAGATGCAAATGCTGTACAATAAAAATCTCTATGTAAATATAGAGTCTGCAAAGCAAATAGACTCAGAGACAGAGAACTTAAGCTAACTGAGAAAATGTTAAGGCAGAACTGTTAATAACAGAGCACTGCAAGATTTAGATGCCATTAACTACAATATATATACTTAAGTTAGCACACCCTCTAAGCCTAAACATCCTAGGGTATCTGCAGCTAGTACATAAATCATTAATAAATTATGCACTCAATTAGCATATTTTACATAATAAATGCCAAACAGCTGCCAGCTACAGCAGACATTACCCTGAAACTGCAACAAGCTTTACAGGGTATCATAAACCTATATGCATATTTGTAGTGATGGTCAACGTGTTTGTATTGCTTGCAATTAACGGAACAGCAACCAGCAGCATAAATGAAATATGCATGAAAACAATAATCAATGCAAACACAACGAGCAGCCGATAAAACAAAACGAAAGCGAGGGTATATTCAGCTCGGGCGCTGTGGTGGGGGTTTACACTGGCTGCTGCCAATGCAGTTTACTCGATTAAATTTTAAGTGCCGTGTCATTAAAATCGCGTGAGGGAGCTGCTGTTGCTGCAGTTGTTGCAGTTGCTGTTGTTATTTGTATGGGGCGTGGCACAGCAGCAGCAGCAGCAGCAGCAGCGAGCAGCAGCGAGCAGCAGCGAGACGAGCTTAAAGGGGAGAATTGCATAAAGTGAAGTGCATGACTAGCGGATATCCTAGAGTAGGAAATGTTAAAGGTGAGACTAGCGAATTTTACTTAAGAGTGAACGAATGACGGATACCCTACAGAGCATTTCAGCTGGGTTTAATAGGGCTTTAATAAGTTGTGTCCCCAAATTACTCAACAGCCTGCAGCTTGATATATCTTAACTCCTCTCCCATTAAATATTCTCCCAGATAATCTCAGCTCTATAATATTCGCCAAGATATTCTTATCTATAAAGTATTCTCTCAGCCCTTCTCTCAACATTTCATTCCTCTACGAGCTACATACCTTCCCCACCAAAACCCAGCCACCCCGCCGCCACCCTCATTCTCAATGCAGAATTATGAAATTTAATAATAATAAGGGCAATGCCCTAGTGGCAGCTACAAGCTGCCAATTTCGTCGGCAGTTACAGTTGAAGGAACTCAACTGCGAATGGAGGGGTGGAAAAGAAAATAAAAAGGATTGAGAAAATGTTGTATTAATTTTAACTGAGCTGCGACGCTATAATTAAAAGGACTGAGGCAAAAATGTGGGCGGGGCAGGCCTGAACGCCCACATCATTAACAGCAACAGCACTGGCAACAATCATCATCATCATCATCGTTATGATTATTAGGTATTTTTTTTTTGTTAAAAAGAAGTTGAAATGGGTCGTCGTCGTCATTAGCAGCAGGAGAAAAAAAAAAAAAACAAACATAAAAAGGCGCACTAATTAAAATTACAACAAAAGCTGGACAAAAAGGTCGAGAGTGAGCGAGGGGGGAAAATGTGTATATAATAGATAAACAATAACAACAACAACCACGACAACAACAGTAAACTGGCAACCTAATTGAGTTGGAATAAAAAAGGACAACCTGACAAAAGCAGGAGCACATAAAATGTAAAGCAAACATTTAATTTTAAATATACACAATTTCCCTCGATGTCTTTCATCCAGGTCAGTCAAATTGAATTAAAAATGTGATTGTTAATTTGCAATATGCGCATAATTAAAGAGAGATCAACATAAAGAAGCAGCTGAAGCAGAAACAGCAACAGCAGTAGCAGCAGTAGCAGGGTGAGTAGCAGGAGTGGAAGCTGGAGCAGGAGTTCGCTAACAACGTCACATTAAAGCTGATTTGCCGCTTGAATTGTCAGCCAAAGCCAGACACACACACACACACCGCACACACACACGCACACACACACGCACATACAGCTGCAAATAAGCAAACATGCAAACAAACAAATAAACGTGCAAACTCAAGCTGGTTTTATTCGCGCATTGTATCGGCATTACGTATACGACATATATGCTCTTCTGCTGCTGTATCTGTGTGTGTGTGTGTGTGTGTGTGCGTTTGCTACTGTGTAGGTGGCATGTGCTTAGCACAGGAAGCCGGAAGGAAGCTGGAAGGAAAGAAACACAAACGCTGAACGTAGGGAGCGGCACAGTGGTGCCATTATATGTAAATCAAAATAATATTTGTAAACAAACACAAAGTGTATTTATACATATTTCTTCACAGAGATGAGACTATAAAAAATATTATTGTAAGATTCTTTTAATATACAGTATATTAATATATATTCATAAATTTAATATACATTTAAATATATATTATTATTAATATTTTATATTATTATTTATGGTAAATTTTCTATATTTTATTTTACATATGTATATTCTATTCAAAGAGTTAAAAATATTATATGAGTTTTATTGAATTTTAAATATTATTAAAATGTTTTAATTTTTTCAATATTTAATAATAGTATTCTAAAAATGTATTATAAATTTTAAAAATTAATTTTTTTTTCATAAATTAAAATTTTGTTATTTATTAATTATTAATTTCAATTTTTTATTTTTATATGTACAATATAAATATATTTTTTAATTTAATTTTATTTTTATATTTTTTTATAGATTTTTTTATTTGATATAAATATATTTTTTAATTGTATTTTAATTTTATATGCATTTTTTATAGATTCTTTTTAATATTTATATTTTATGTATTACTATTTTATTTTGTACTTTTTAATATATTTTATTATTTTCATTATTGTTTTATATTTGTATTTATTTTTTTATTATATTTTTATTTATTTTTTATTATTATTATTATTATTATTATATCTTTATTTATTTATTTTTATTGTATATTATGAATTTTAATTATTTTTTTAACCTTTATAAATTGTTTAAAAAATATACATTTATTTGCAAGTATTTTCTGTTTTCACATTTCCTACCTACTTTTTTCTCAGCTCACAATTTACCTTAATTAACTCTAACTCAACCAAAAACAAAAAATTGCAATTTGTTATCAGTTTTTCAAGCTCTCGTCGCACTGTGCTGTTTTTTTGCGTGTGCGGATGGCAGCAGGACAGTGCAGGACAGGATAGCAGAGGACGGGACAGCACAGGACAGTTCAACCACAGCCCAGGGCACACACACACACACATCCTGCTGCGTTCTGCTGAATGCTCGACTGACTGTCCGCCTGCTGTCTGCTGCCTGCCTAGCCGACAGACTAACTGCTAAAAACCCAAAACCCAAAACCCAAACCAATGCTCAGCGCTCACAGCATGACAGCACTGGCTTTCTCGACCCAGGGCCAAGTATTTTTTTCTTTCTTCTCTTTTTTTGTTCTTTCTCATTTCGTTTTGCTTTTGTTTTATGCTCGCGTTCACAGCTCCTACATATATGGCACATCCGGTACGAGAGAGCAGGAACGTGTAGCATGTGTATGCGAAACGTAACGTGCCATGGCAGCTGGAATTTACAATGGCAGCGAGCGAGCCACCAATCCACAGAGCATTCCCCCATCCCTCCCCGCGAGCCTGTCGCCTGTTTCAGCTACTGCTGCGGCTCGAGCTGTCTGTGCCTTACATAAAATATCCTGCCAGCTTGTGTGGCGCTTCCTGTGGCGGTGTGGCACGCATACATAGATGTGGGCATGCATGTGTTTGTGTGTGTGTGCGTGTGTGTGTATTTACACCCCAAAACACCCACCAGGCTGGCTCACCCTCTTTGGCCACTGACGTTGATTTTGTCGCAGGGGCAACAGCGACAGCAGCAAACAGTGCTGCACCCCCGCACTTTACTCTAGAAGCAGATTGTTGTTGTTGTTGTTGCTCCCCCCCCCGTTGTTGTTGTTGCTGCTGTTGCTTTAGCTGTGTTTATTGTTTGTGCCAGAGGAAAATGGAACCTTAGCTGGCATGTTCCAAACGCTTTTGTTTCACGATTTCTGCAGCGACGTTGTCAACGAAGTTTTCCTGCTGCCACATGTATGTATTTTTTTTCTCCATTTCTTTTGGCTTAAATATACATATATAAATTTCTTTTTTTTTTTCGTGTAGGAAATTTGCGCTTAAATTATGCACAGCGCATAAATTAAATGTCAATTTTAATAAAGTCATTCGACATGAGGGGCTAAAAGAGAGTTTTGCCAAATCATAGCAGGAAACGGTAGTGGGTGTGTGTGTGTATGTGTGTGTGTGTACTGCGGTCGACAGACTGCCAGAGAAATTAAATTTTTATGAATCAACAGAGTGACGCACACACACACACACACACACACACGCGAGAGGGTGCTGCTTTGGTCTGGGGGTCCATAATGAAGCTTAAAAGTGTACACAGAAAGGGCATTGGGCATGGGCGAGGGCGAGGGCCAGACGCTGTGACGCCCTTTGCCAGCTCTAATACACACCCCCACAATTTCACATTGTGTGCATGTTCCAGGTTAAAGTGGTTAAATAAACGCACGCGTGGCGACACAAATGAAACGTGACGAGTGCCACTGACGACGATAGCAACAGCAACAACAACAACAACAATCGCACCTCGCACCAACCCTCGCCAAAAAAACAAAAAAAAAAAAGAGCAGTTACTGGAGGTGTAGGCGTGATGTTGCAATCGTGCCCGGCATGGGCAAGCAGAGCAGAGTAGAGAAAAACAGACAATGTCGAGCGTTTGCCAATCTTGTACGGCAAAGCCACACGCGTGCCACGCACTTTAATCATATCGAACGTAGCGAAATGAAAAAGGCAAACAAACCAAACCAACGGCCAGACATTATCAGACTATAAACCGAAGTGAACAAACAATGGTTAGATAATTCTATAGAGAATTATCAAGGGGAAACTAAGAATCTGCTGATCTATTGTGGGACAACTGAGCAGAGACTTGAGGCAAAGGCTGAAGATAAATATCTTATATATAATATATGTATATATAGACAGCCCTTACAAACTTAAACTTCCGATAGGAATTCCATATACATTCAATTGGAATTAGAAACCGGCGCTATCTATAATTAAAGCAGTCAATAATATATCTCATATCTATATCTATACTTAAAGCAGTCAATAATATATCCCATATATGTTTGCAGACCCAGTGCTTAGGTAAAATCCTTAATTCCGACAGATATTAACTAAGGGAATTACAAATATATTATATTGATAAAGCAGGCAATTAGTTATATAACACCTAAGTCTCTAGAGACGTGCAAGCTGATAAGGCTGAAATTGAAATTTGATAACAGTACAGCTATCTAAACAAAAAAAAGTCGAACCTAATGCCATATAGACCTTTAGATATCGAGCTCAATAGGGGGCTTCAGGCAAGGGCTTAACTTGCAATCAACTGTAGGAATATATTAAGTTTTTTGCTTAGAAAAATTATATGTTTTCGATATGTTAGATAAAAAAAATGGTTAATTAACTAATTGTCTTCAGTTTGGCCAGTTTCAATGCTAGAGCTTAAGTCAGAAATCTATAGAGGAAAG
Source organism: Drosophila aldrichi (assembly GCA_035045965.1). Taxonomy (NCBI): domain Eukaryota; kingdom Metazoa; phylum Arthropoda; class Insecta; order Diptera; family Drosophilidae; genus Drosophila; species Drosophila aldrichi. Next base: position 3,461 of record JAWNOM010000324.1, on the reverse strand, counting down.
GGAATTAAGAAGGCATATACTTGGAGATAGAGCTGATGAAAAATGTATATATAAACCTGAATACCAACTGAGAATTGAACACAATTTTTTGCTTAATATATATTCCATAATTAAACACAATTTTTTGCTTAATATATATTATAACTACATTTTATTACTGATAAATTATTAAAGTAGAGAACGCCTCCTTAATTTTCTTATGCTACAAATAACCCAAGTTAAAGTTCAAATTAACTGACATGTCCAAAGTTTCCCCAGTAATCACATTGTGGTATACGAAACTAATTAACCTGTGCGTGAAATATTTTCCAAATTCCCTTTGAGGTTTCTGTATAATTTATGTACAAGAGCCACAGCAACAACAGCAACAACAACATCATCCACAAGCTAAATGACATTGCATGTCAAGCTCAAATTAACGAAAAGTATTTTTGAGCTCAGGCACATGCAGAGAAAGGGAGGCAAATACGTGCACGCACACACACACACACACACACACACACACACATAATGGGAGTCTTCTTATAAGGGCAGGCTGACTGTCATGTGAGGCAGCCCTCAAATGAGACAACGGACACCAGACAAGTTGAAATAATTTGTCAAATTAGAGCCAAATTTTAATTGTGGCTGCCTTTGGGCTGGAGGCATGCTCAGATTGTAATTACAAATGTTATGTAATTGAAAGGATAACAGCATATGATAATGTTAAAAGTGAATGTCAAAGAGCTGTCATATCAACAGGCTGTTAAGTTACAGTAAAGCTCATGCTAACAATGAGCAGAAGAACAACAATTGTAATATTAACAGAATGTTAAATGCTTTTAAAGTTAAGGATGTGAGATGCGATGATGAATTTAACAGTACGATTTACATAAACAGTTCCAGTAAAAACATGAATACAAATAAAATTTTATATATCCTATTGATTAACATGAATACCAAGCATGAATCTTCAATGTTAACTTATATGTTATGGACATAACATTTTTAATTTTATATACATACACCTTTTTAATATTAGCATAAATTTATATAACATAGAAGCTACATCAATTTGATTTAAAGCAATTATATAAAAATAAATCACAAATCTCATATATTCATTCGATTAGAATAAACCAAACCACATTTCTAGTTTCTAGGGTTTTCTTTTCAGAAAATAATTTATCATTAAATCTTGCTTAACGGTTTTCGAGAAATGTTTTTCAGCTCAGGCTGTCGAAAACTTTTACGCATTGCTGCACTGCATTTCGTTAATTAAAAGCACAAAACTATGCTGAATAATTAAATGAGCTAAGGCAGACGGAGACACACACACAGAAAGAGAGAGAGAGAGAGAGAGAGATAGATAGAGAGGGAGACAGATTGAGATAGAGCAAGGCAGAGCAGACATGTGTCAAAGGGATTTGGGGATTATTTCAGGTGCTTGTGTGGGTTGGCTGATGAGAGTCAAAGTTTTATGCAAAGACTTTAGCCTAATGCTACGAGGTGCTCAAGTGTGAGTCGTATGTGAGCGTATGTGTGTGTGTGGGTGTATGGCTTGTCTGCGTATCTACTAAAACACGCCTGAGAGCACACACAGCAACAACAACAGCAATAAGAACAAAAGCAAAACATCAATAGGCTATGCGCTGCATGCAGCTATGCATAAGCAAATACTTTGTGACTGTTGAAACTGTAGCGATATGTATGTATGTATATGGAAAACTAAAGCCAGCACTGCAGATACACTCTAATGAAGGTTTACTGCTGCAGCCTGTTTGTCTGCAGCAGCAACATTTGCACTTTACTTTCTGAGCCCTGCGTCTTCCAATCAGTTGACGCCCACAGTAAAACTTTTTGGCTGGAGCTTCAGCCACGTTTAAATATATGCAAATCAGCAACAGCAAAAGCAGCAACAGCAGCAGCAACAACAACAACAGTTGCTGCCGTCGCCAAGTTGTGAAAATCAAATTAAGCAGCAGCAGCCAAAAAGATGTTGCTGCTGCTGCTGCAGTCGCAAGTCAGGCGGCGCGTGGGCGTAGCCAAACATTTGGCAGTTGCTGTTGCTGCAGCAGCGACAAATGCAGACAGTCAACAATGTTGCTGCCAACATTTTGTAGAACTTCTCGAGCCCCAACCAGCAGCTACACATTTCTGAAGTGGCAAAAACTGGGTGGCTGTTGTTGTTGCCATTGCTGTTGCTAGCAGCAACAACAGCAACCCACACCACAGCAACCAAAGAGAGAGAGAGAAAAATATGAAGAAAAAAAAAATAGGAAGCAAAGCGGCACTGAAAATGCAGAGGGAATGAAACTTGGCAACTTTAGCTGGCAATTTTCTTCAACTATTTCATTTTCAAGTAGTTCCCCACGATTTTTCGGGCTAAAGGAAACGAAAGGCTTAGGGAGCTGCAGACAATCGGCGCCACAACAACGACAACAACAGCAGCAGCAGCAGCAAGAGAAGCGAGCTTGAAATTGAATTGAAGTGTGCTTCAGTTTTGTGTTGTCAGGCAGAAGGAAGTAGTTAAGTGAACTCAAGGGAAAACTTTTACTGGGGCGCATGGCAATTCGTTGCCAGCGTTAAAAACTGTGTATGCCCTGCTGGCAAAAGTTAACAAATATTGGGTATAATAAGCACAAGCAGCTAAAGAAGGCAAAACGAAATTAAGCAGGTTTTTAGCTCAACTTAACAAATGAATGAATGTTAATTTGAAGCTGCTTTACAACACTATTTAACATAATATGCAGCACTCTTATAGCAGTCAAGACCCACGTAAATACAGACACTGCTTTATATATGTTTTACTCATTAATATTTTCGTGCATTTTGCAACACTGAAAAGGTACTCAAACCTAGCTACAGCAATATGCTTTAAATGTTTTTTTTTTCAGGCAACATCCATTTATTGTTCGTACACACAGTTTTTGTGCATTTTACAACACTAAATTTCTACTGCTGTTGCCTCTATTTAATAATTCTTGCATGCTCAAATTGCAAAGCTGCTTATTTGTGCATTTTCTAACACTGCAGTGCTCAAAACTTATTTAACAAGAAGTTCCGTTGAAAAACTTGCGATAATTCTGCTTTGAAAGTGCTGCCACACTTTGTGCAGCATAACAAATGGCAGCACTAAAAGCTTTTTAATTAAGTTTCTTAAGTAATTTGATTTTTTTTGCATACGTTGCGTATGCGCAATTAAGAGATAAAGGTTGAAACTTGCAAAAGGCATATTTTAAGAAGAAGAGAAGTTTTAAAAGTGGATTCAGAACTAAAACATAGATGTCTTTTATGTGTATTAGCAGCTGTAACAGCTGTTTAACAGTTGGACCAAATGCTTACATAGCTGTTACTGTAAGATTCTTAAAAGAACATATTAATGTTAAGGGAATGTTAAACTGCATAAAGTCAGCTGCTTAATAGTTGGGCCAAATGTTTACATAGCTGTTACTGTAAGATTCCTAAAAGAACATATTCAT
>JAWNOM010000320.1:2617500-2723429 GCA_035045965.1 Drosophila aldrichi | reverse complement strand
AGCCCCCTGAGCTATTATGGTTAGCACCACCAAAATGATCGATAATGGAATGAATTGAAACACCTGCGGCAAAAAGCATGTAAAAATGAATAATATGTCAGAAAAATAGTTAATAGACAGAGTTTTCGACGTAAGTAATGCTTATATATATATACCAATCTATATAAACATTTGAATACGAAGGTCAACGCGCGCGCACCGACTTACTATAGTAACTACGAGTACATATGTATGTATATATGTAGATGCATAATAGAGTTAACATAAAGCAAACCGAGTTTCGATTAACTGTAGGCCGATATGTATCGTTTTGCGTTTTCAAAATGCAGTTACCATATTTAGTGCATTTTTGTCCACTAATAATCGAGAATCTAGTCTGAAGTATCGATACAAAATGTACACAGAGTGACGATGATTGATTTATCGATACACAACTCATCCGTGTTTGCACATAAATTAGATGAAATACATTTGTGCTGAAGAAATAACGAAATAAACAATAGTTATAGAACCTTGAGAAGACACGTGAATAACTACAAACATGGCACTAGCCATAAATAAACCTCAGTCGTTCATTGAAACGATAGTTGGCATTCCGCCGCTAAAGAAGCTGCGTCTGCAAGCATCGGTGCCGTCAGCCAACAAACCAAAAGCAAAACCCGAAAGGAAACTTCATGTATTGGCACTGCTCGAGCCGTATCTACCAACCGGTAATAGTGGCGCCAGCATCATAGTGCCTGGGGTAGGCACGATGCCCGCTGCATGCATAAGCCCCGTCAATGCCATCCAGACAAAGGAGCTTCTGGAAGTGCTTGTCAAGATAACGGATGAGATTGTCTATGATAATGTGCAGATGGCAGAGCTGAAAGAGGCTGCCACCAAAATATTCCAGCTATATCAGACGCAGGATCGCGACAGCGACACTTCAGTCCGTGTGAAACTGCTGGAGGTGCTGTCGGGCCTGGGCTGCGAGTCTGGAACTGAAGAGGGCATCACTCTAATCATCGACTACTTCATTTACCTGCTGCGCAAGGAGACCTCACAGAAGGTGCTTGCCCAGGGCATGATGTGCCTATTCCGCATCGGACAGCAGCGCCGACAAATAATGCCGCTGGCATACAACACCCAGGTGGCCCATCTGGCCAAGGAGCTGCTCCGCAGCGGATCTACCCATACGCAGAAGAATGCGATGTTGGTGATAGGACGCTTTGCCACCTGCCATGAGAGTGAGCGCCAGTATGTGTGGAAGTTGGCCTTCTACATTGATTCACAGGATTCGGGCGTACGTGCCCAGGCGCTGCATGCCCTGCTGACCCTGGGCGAGCGTGGGTCCCACCTGCCGCCAGTATTATACAAGCGTGCCGTGGAGGCCATGAAGGATGACTACGAGTGCGTGCGCAAGGAGGCGCTGCGCCTGGTCCATATGCTCGGCAATCGGCATCCGGACTACATTATCAATGTGGAGCGCCATCACGAGGATATTCGCATGATCGACGCCGCCTTCAGCAAGGTCTGCGAAGCGCTCTGCGATCTCTCGCTACAGATCCGTGTCCTGGCCGCCGAATTGCTCGGCAGCATGACGCAAGTCAGCAGCGAGTTCCTGCACCAGACTCTGGACAAAAAGCTTATGAGTAATCTGCGCCGCAAGCGCAATGCCCACGAGCGTGGCGCGCACCTGGTCACCAGTGGTGAATGGTCATCGGGCAAGCGGTGGGCAGACGATGCCCCGCAAGAGCATCTGGATGCGCGCAACATTTCCCTTATAGCCAGCGGCGCGTGCGGTGCGCTTGTGCACGGCCTGGAGGATGAATTCCTGGAGGTGCGCACCGCTGCCGTTGGCTCCATGTGCCAGCTGGCCATGTCGCGTCCAGAGTTCGCGGTGACCAGCTTGGACTTCCTCGTCGACATGTTCAACGATGAGATCGAAGATGTACGCCTGAAGGCCATCTACAGCCTGACGGCCATTTCACGGCACATTGTGCTGCGCGAGGATCAGCTGGAGATCATGCTTGGCTCTCTGGAGGACTACTCTGTGGATGTGCGCGAGGCCCTGCATCTGATGCTCGGCGCTTGTCGCGTTTCCACACAGACCTGCCTGCTGATGGTCGTACAGAAGCTGCTCGATGTCCTGGCCAAGTATCCGCAGGATCGCCACTCGACGTACGCCTGCATGCGGAAAATTGGCCAGAAGCATCCGCATCTCGTGATGGCCGTCACTGGGCACCTGCTCTACGTGCATCCGTTCTTCGAGACGCCCGAACGCGATGTCGAGGATCCCGCTTACCTCTGCGTTCTCATTCTGGTCTTCAACGCCGCCGAGCACCTGGTGCCCATCATCAGCCTCCTGCCCACGGCCACGCATCGACACTATGCCTACCTACGCGACTCCATGCCCAAGCTGGTGCCTCAGCTGCCCATTGAGGGCGCCTCCTCAGCCTCCACCACGAAGCGTGTTGAGGACGCCCTTCAAGCGGTCGGCAGCTCCGCGGAATACCTCCAGATGATTCTCAACCACATTGGCGAGGTATTCACAATGACCGACGATCGCATCGAATTGCTAAAGACGGCGCAATCGAATCTGCAGGTGAGAACGAATTATGTCAAAATTGAATAGAGGGAGAGAGAGCAAGGAATATATAAAGAGAGAGAGCAAGAGATTGATTGAGATAGAGAGAGAGAAGAATATGCTTAATGCACTTTCTAAGAACTTGAAGGCTTTAGGAATAGGAAAAATAAAAGAGAGTGAGAGAAGGGAAGAGAGAGGAAGATATTTGCTTCATACATTATCCCTCAATACAGGAAAGATCCATTCAATTAAACAAAACTAAATAGACAGAGAGAGAAATAGAGAAATAGAAAAGAGCGAGAGTAAGTACGGGTTATATCTGTAATACAAAACTTAAGAAAAGAGAGAGTAAATGAGAAAGATATGTATATAGATCCAGAATCAGAGAGGAATCAAAAGATAAAGATGAGATGAACAGAATAGAGAGAGATGGATATAGCCGACTTAACACTAACTTCTGATTCGATTCGCGTTTTGCTTTCAGCGCTTGGGCGCCATCGACTCGGATATGTACGGAACATCCAATTTCCTGGAGACCTTCCTCTCGGCACAAATACAGATCGAGCAGATGCAACGATGCACCAGCACCCAGCGCAGCCGTGTGCCGCTCAAGGAGTCGCTGGCGGAGCTGATACGCAACTGCCTGAAGCTGCAGCACACGTTCTCCGGGCTCAACTACGGCGACATTCTGCAGGTGAAGCAGCTCAGACTGCGGGCCAGTGCGCTGCATCTGGTGCTGGTGGTGCGGGATAGATCTCAGAGCGCGCTCGGGCCCTGCCAGATGCTGTTGCAGACGGCTGGGGATATCAGCGCCTTTATGCGAACACGCAGCAAGAGCACCTGCTTCGGGGAGCAGGCAGACCTGGAGTTGGACACAAAACTGAAGCTGAAGCCTGAGATGGGCCAAGCGGAGCCGGACAGTTTCACTCGGTCGCTGCTGTCGAAGCTGGACGCGATTACCGATCCGAAGCCGGGACGCGTGTTCCGAGAGATCTTGCCACTTGTGCAGCATGCGCCGCCACTGGCTCTGCCGCCGGCCAACGAGAAGATTCGGCGTTGCATGGCCAACATATTGGAGCCGTGCCCGGTGCAGTCGCAGGACAATGTGATCAAGGTGACGGCCGGTCTGATTGCTGCCGTGCCGTTCGTGGCCGAGATTGACAATCTGCTGGAGTCCCAGAAGGCGGACATGCGCATCAAGATCAAGTATCCAGACCAGCACATGCACACCGTGGTGCCCAAGATGACGGACTTCAAGCCCATCATGACGGAGCAGGGCGAGCACGAGACGAACGTTAGGTTGCGCACAACGATCCTACTCTCGCACAGCGTCTGGACAGAGGCGTCGCTGGTGGAGATACAACTGTGCCTTGCTGTTCGGCCTGGCAGCGAGCTGGAGCTCTGCAAGCCCGCCAAGGTGCTCTTTGCACCCAAGCCGGTGCGGCGGGGCATTTAGCCATCCGATGAAGTTAGCAAACGGTCAAGAAAAAACGGCGTGAATCGTCGGGACAGCGCTACTGGCGCCAGTTGACAAATTGTAGATTTTTATATACAAATATACAATCATAACATGCAAGAAAACACTGATATATGTTTTTAAAAATCGTAATAAATACGTTATGTTTAATTAAAATAAAAACTCGCCTTATTTTCTTTTCTTTTTTTTTTTTGTAAAAGCAACTTACGCACTTATAATAACTGCATGTGCAAATTTACCAATGATAATTGAAAAATTGATAAAATTTCAAATCATTTGCGCCATATCGATATTTTTGAAGAAAGAAAACAGAGATGTTTTCGATTGTAGACAACTCTTTCAATGTGCCATCCCGAAGACGTTGCCAATTACTGCAAATTCATCGCGAATGCGTCGCATATGTGCTGAACGATTGCCGATAATTTAGGAATAGAGTGCTGTCGGAATCTGCACATATCTTATTATTTTTCTTGACATACATAAATAGATATTTGAGGCTCTGAAATCGACAATTTATAATGTATTAACTAAATTATAAACTAACAAGAATTATGAAATGCAGTGGAACGCATATCGATACTACCTCGCGGCTATCGATATAATAATGGTCAATGTGTCTCGTAATCGTAGTGCGTAGTTCGCGAGCAAAAGCTAACGCGAATAATTGAAAGCGGATAAGCAAAGCAAAGCTAAGCTGAAACGTGCATTGCATATTACGAAATTGCAGCAGCCAGTTGAACAGTCTGCCTGCTTACAAAATAAGAAAAAAGTTTAAATCAAAGCAAAAGACTATATGTACATATATAGAAATAGTGTATGTATATGTTTGGTGCTAGTGTATGAGTGAGCGAGTGTGCAGCTGAGTGTTTGTATTTCTTTCTTGCTTGTATAATTCATCAGCTGCCTGCCGCGTTCGTCCAGCGTCGACAATTGTCTATTTCGCGTAGGAAGTGCAAAAACCAAAATAACAAAAAAAAAGCATTTGTTGAAAATATAAAAACGCATACATATCATACTTGCATATATATATATTCTATATATATGCAAATGTATGCATGCGCATGTGAAAAGAAAAGAGAAAAGGAAACGAAATATGCACGAATAACAGAACAAAACGAACAAAAACAATGTTTAGCTGGAAATAGTGTTCATTTTTATATCTACATAAACTGAACGGAAAATAGTTGGTTACCAGCCTGCAGAAATGTATGTGTGTGTGTGTGAATGTAAATGGGTGTTACTATGTCCAAGTGAACGAGTATGTGCATATGTATGTATAAATATATATTAATATATATATAGATATATCTGCACATGTGTGTATGTGTGTGCTTAAACATGCAGAATCAGGCTGGGTGCAGTTGTTGTTGCCTGCCAAGTACATGCATATAAATGCATACATATAAGTATAAATATATACATGCATACATCGTAATTTGCATTTACATATATCTGTATAGATCTATGTAAATTTATTCTGATCTGTATATACATAAATTGCGTTTCAAATTGAATACTTAAAAGTTAAATTTGTTGATTTTTGTATTTTTTGTTTCGGCTCTGTTCTGTTATCGAAAATTTGATTGCCGTTTCTGTAGGCTGTGCTACTGCTGTTGGCATGCGCGCTCTCGCTCCCACTTACGCGTGAGCTATTGCCATTCCGCTGTCATCTCGAATGCGTCGCGTGTTTTGTTTTTGTTTTGCTGCCAAAACTATTCACCGACAGCAGAAGCAGCAGCAGCGGCGATATTTGAATTATAACAAAAGCAATAAGAGCTATAATTCGATTTGACAAAATGGCCAAGCAACAGTTGCAATAATATAATTTTATGTGGAATATGCATGTAATTGACAAGAAAAGGAAAGCAACAGCAACAGCCGCATCATCATCATCATCAGCATCATTTGTATAAATTGTCAAATGAACATTAGTATAGAAGCAAAACCGCAAGAGAGCAAATAAAACATAGTTATTTCTTTACATGGACAAGAAATACATACATAAGCTCATCTCAAATCTGTTATATGTATGTTAATAAGTCAGTGCGCGCACTCGTTCCTTTTGGATGTATATAAATCAAACGGCAAAACAATCAATGTTCAACCAAAACTAAACACTTCAATTGCGTTCAATATTCTCGTTTAGTAGGTAAATTGAAGTCAACCTGAAAACAAGCATCACTAACAACAACAGTAACAGTAACAGCAACAGCAACAGCAACAGCAACAAAATAACTGTTATATCGTATCAAGGACAAGCCAAGAAATACATAAAGACTTGAATTATATATACATACATATATATATAAATATATATATGTTGTATATATTATATATATATACATATATGTGTATATATATATAAATACAGAGAGAGAGAGAGAGAGAGTAAGAGTGAGGAGAATCACAATCAAGTAGCAACAGAAACCAAAAAAATGGATCCTTACGATATGGAAGATGTTGTTGTTGTGCCACCGACCGAACATGACCACAGCTCCCCAATCAAAGAGTGGCGCCTCGCGCTGCAGGCCGGAACATTGACACGCAACGATTTCATCGACTATTTTAAAAAGCTAGCGCCCAAATTTTTCGAAGTTCATAATGAAATGGAAACAGGTGAGTGCCGCTCTAACCTACATAGTGTGAGAGATAGAGAGGGAGAGTGTGTGTGTGTGTGTGTATGAGTGAGAGTGTGTGACTGTGCTTGCCTATTTATCTGTCTATCTATGTGTGTGTGAGTGTGTCAGTGTGTGTGTCTATATAGTACTCGTATTGGAGCCGTGCTCTTGAATTCGATTTCATTGTTATCGTCATTGAATATGTCACGTTGTATTGTGCGCTCTCTCGTATTTGGTTTTCGCTCTTGCTATTTTATTATTATTGTTTTTCTGTTTCTGTTTTCTGCTTTTCTTTGGCATTATGCTGTTTATGCTCTCTATTGGATTTCCGCGAATTAACGCTTAGCCGCTTTTCCGTTTATTCGAGTTGAGTGCACGAATCGCTAGTTGTCGTCTAGCGGCTCACCTGTCTCACCTATTGTAACGGACACCAACATTTATTTATTACAAAATTCACGAGCCCAGATCAGCTCAGCCCAGCCCAGGCCAGCCCAGCCGAGTCGGGCCTAGCAACAATAACAAAACTAGTTTCGTGCCACATTCCGCATTAGAAGCGTATTTATATAGCTATACATATATCAAATACCTGGAGTTTTATGCAACTGTTTTGCTGTTGACTCAATGCTCTAAAAGTGCATCATTAATTAGTCAATATGCCGATTCCTGTCTATACTGTTATACACCTTAAAAGTTAGTTATTCCCAATTCAGGTAGGATCTCTAACATATATGCATATACTGCTAGTGTATAGGGAAATAATCATGTATGTATATATTATTCATCGCCTAGTCAAATAGAACCACTGAGTCATAAGCATTGTAGTCATTATAATGAGTATTATTTAAATACCTAAATTAAATAATAGATTGATTGATGGGTAATACCGAACTAAAGAGAGGAAGTTGTCCAATTAGGAATACATTTATCTCATTCGATTTCGCCTATTCCTAATGCACTTATAGCATAACAATCGTTGAAGATTCCAATTCAATATCCCAGATATACATATATCTTATATTCTAAGAGTTTCGATACAGCTTAAGCCTGGAATTGGAATCTCAGAATTTGAATGAGCTCTTAAAGTATCTATAATTGTCTCCTAATAAAATATAGCTTAGTATAATCCTCTTCTTATACCCCTCCTGGCGTTGCTCCATTTGAAATGAACTCCTCCTTAAATAGAAACAGAAATTTCCATCAATTTGGTTTCTCCCACGTATTCTCATCATCGATATAATGAATCAAGCTAACATTATAATTAACAATGATCGAAAAGGCTTAGCAAACTCTTTAAATAACTCGCCCAGCAATTCCAGATGCATTTATATTTATTTATAAGCTTAGCACAACTTAACCCCCCGTATATAAAAATATAAGGATATTTGCTAACTGCTTAAACATGCTTTGCATTTAGTATAAAAGCTCAGCGGGTTTTTGACCTGCGAATTTAACGGCATTATCAGCATACAAATTCCCGGCAGTTGTGATAGATAGTCGGGTAGCAGATAAAGATAATACAATAAATAACTGACGATATGAGCTGTACTTGAGCTGTACGTTATCTTTGGAATGGTAAATTGGAATTGGAAGTGAATTTCGAACTTTTACTCGATGAGGTGGCTGGAAGATCACATTTTCTGTTTTCCATTGATCGCTATATATTGATACACATACATGCATATACATATATTGATATATATATGTATATATGTGTATACTCTTGTATGTATTTAAATTTCAATCATTTCATTTATCGTCGTCATCGTTTCGACGCTGGGCGAGATGACGTGGCCGATTGCGTGTTTTGTCGGGAACCTCTTTATGCCGTGCCGTAGGTGATCACGCTCTGAGCATGCATAAATCAGGTGGATGGATATATGTATATATCTTTCTTTCTTTTTGGGAGCGCCTTGATAATTTCCAACAATTTCCTCTTGTTTGGGCTGGTTCGAGCAATGCAATTAATAAATGCAGACGCGCCACCTATTGGCAATTTTTTTTCAGCCAGCTCGACGATAATTGCAGATAATGTCGAATAGAATTTGGCTATAGCGATAATATTTATTGTATTATCGTTGCAAGAGGAAGAAGCGAAGACAAAGATAACTGTTGCCCATTGCCATTGCTCTGTGTGCGTGTGTGTGCGTGCAATTGGAAACTGGAATAAAGGAAGCAATGGAACGTCTGCATATACATACATACATACATATGCACACCGTGGCCGTGTCATGCGCAAACAGCTGAGAGACGCAACTGGAACAAAGGAACGTCTGGAATATGCTTTTGTTTCGGTGTGTTTCCGTGCAATTGCCAAGGCTGCAACGCCATAAGCATTAACAACAACAACAACAACAGATTTGAGTATACGCACGACCAAAAAAAAAAAAAAGTAGGCCAACGTGTATTAGGATTTGTTTGGCATATGCAGTTACATACATATATATATTTCTATCTAACTCTGTTGACAATATTCATATGTATGTATGTATGTATGCAGACATTGTTGTAGGTGCGAAAGCACAACAGCTGCTGCTGATAGCCTCTGGCAACATCAGTTGCGATTGTGCGGCCCCTACATACATACATACATATGTACATGTGTAAGAGAAAGCACGTTGCCTTCGCCCCATCTCGCTCACTCACTCACAGCTCAGCTTAGCTGTTGCTCTCTTATCATGCCCGAGACGAAAAGGAAAAGTAAACATTCAATTTTTTGACTGACTCTTACTCTTTTTTGTCGACTTTCTTTTGCACTTCTTTTCGTAATGAGACGACCTTGAACTGCATTTGCATTTGCATTCGATATTCAATGTGAATGCAACATATGCGTCGATCCGATGCAATATGATTCAATTCAATTCAATTCAATTCGATTTGATTTCATTTTTGATTACCTCAAAAAACCCGTTTGACGAAGGTTTACTCATTGTTAGTGTACCTTTTTTTTTTGTTTATTTGAATGATGTCAATAATAGCCCGCTGTTAGTTTGGCTTTGAGCCGAAGTTTTGGATTACTCTGGCTGCGGTTGTGGATTCATAGAAAATGAGAAAGAGAGAGAGACAGGGAGAGACCATCTATGCCCCCCCCCTCCCTCTCTCTCTCTCTCTCTCTCTCTCTCTCTCTCTCTCTCTCTCTCTTTGCAGTCTTTCAATTTTGCGAATCATTTATTAATTTGGCTTCTGATTTTCATTGCCTTTTGTGTGTGGGTTTCTGCTCTTGTACAACTGTCAACTAATTGTTTATTTAATTTATTTTTTGCATGCACTCAAATCAATTTGCAGCCAATATCAATGACCAAATACATTACTCATACGCCACATACGCTGCAGATGTTGATGTTTTCCATTTCTATTTCTATTTTTCGCTAATTTTTAATTAATTATAATTCACTGTTTCGCTGTAATTGAACATAAGTCAAAGCAATTACGATCCACCACGTCTCGGTTTCTATTTCTCGCAGGAATCGATAAAAAAAAAAGGTGGTTTGCTTGTTATTATAAACAATAGTGGGGTCTGCGCTCAAGAATGCATGATATAGCACATGTGTTCAGGGAATATCATTTCATACAATATCAATATCAATATGAGTCAGAGCTATGGGGAATTAATGTGAGTGTGGATTGTGGATTGTGTGTGGTGTGATGTGATGATTCTCCAGTGGAAGAGTTTGATTGGATCTATAGATAGACTACTGTTTTACAAACAATTACAATTAATTAGTTGCTCTCACTATGTATATTTGATTTTATTTGATTTCTGTATCTATTATTTTTGTGTGTTTTCTCTTTCTTCTTCTCTTCTCTTTCCTTTTTTTTTAGATACAAATGCAGCAACTTGTGAGTATTTTGAGTATTTGTACTTTATACTTTATCCTGCCTCCTCACCCAAATAACAATCCCATTAAAAACTAAGCTATCATTTGAGTGACCCACTGACCAAACCGTTTAGCCCACGACACGAGTCTCGAATCATCACTTGCTTGAAATTCAGCAGCATCCTCCTTACATTAACATATCCTCTCCCCCGATCCATGAACCCGCGCCCACTTTCCGGCCAAGAGCAGACGAAGCAATGTTTGAGACAGACGAAGATAGTGCCATGTATTCAGATTTTATGCCTCTCGAAGGGGGGCAGGTACAGTTGAGCGCCAAGGCCACGAAGCTCCTGCAAGAGATCAAGCGATTGCAGGAAAGCAAGCACGCCGTGACTTGTGGGTCCTGTAAGTTGACAGCTCCCTTGAGACTGGGCCCACTTCATCCGTTATCACTCGCAAGTTTAAAGTTGAGCCGAGATTGCTGTAGTTGTAGTTGCTTCTCATTTTGTTTCGTATCTCGCTCCCTCCGTGGAGCGTCTGCTCGAAATTTGAAATTAACCGTCTGCCGTCTCCGGACCCGCATCCATTACAGTGAAATGCATGTTCAAGGAGGAGCTGGCCAACGAGGAGATCATCAACAAGCTGGTCGAGTTCATGCTGGGCGACAATCCGAAGACAGCGCTCGAGAAGCTCCGACTGGAAGGCAACACGGCCACCGTCTGCGGCAAGGTGTTCAAGAATGGCGAGCCCACCTATAGCTGTCGCGAGTGCGGCGTCGATCCGACCTGTGTGCTGTGCGTGAATTGCTTTAAGCGATCGGCGCATCGCTTTCACAGATACAAAATGTCCAGTTCCGGCGGAGGCGGCTGTTGTGATTGCGGTGACGATGAGGCCTGGAAGCGCGATCAATACTGTGAGCTGCATCTGGTGAGTCCCATTTCATTCCCTTTGCGCATTTATCTCTAACTCTCCCTCTCTCTCTCTCTCCTCGCTTCATAGGCGAATCGCCAGAATCCGCTCGAGAGCAAAATCATAACCAGTGCCGTGCTGGAGCGTGTCGAGATCTGCTTCAGCGCCATTTTGGCCTTCTGTGTGAATTACCTGGAGATCGAGCCGAATGCCAGTCTGCAGTGCTTGGATGGCGAGCTGGACGGCAACAACTTCTGCACGGTTCTGTACAACGATGAGTCGCACACGTTCGACCAGGTCATAAATACTTTAACAAAGATAGCCAAGTGCCGTCAGAGGGATGCCATGGAGATCGTTGCGGCCATTGACCGGGAGGGCCGTGCCGTAGTCAAGTGTGACACATTCAAGAAATGCAACGACCTGAAGACGGCCATTGAGACCCAGAATATACCGCCCAGCGGCCTGCTGACCAATGCCCGTCACAGCCAATCGCTGCGCACGTCCGTACTGAATATAAGCTCGGTGGCGTGCCAGCAATTTGCGCTGCAGCTGCTCAGCTGGTTCCAGGAGTTTCTGGTGCGTCACTATCTGTTCCGGAAGACGTTCGCCACGCTGGTGCAGCAGAAGAACGAACCGTTCTGCATTCGCCACATACTCGAGTATGATGTGAAGCTGTGGAAGACCGCGCGCACGTGCTGGCATCGTCTGCTCATCTCCGGCATGCTGATGGAGTACGAGAACAAAATGGTGCTGGCCCAGGAGTTCTCGCGCCGCTATGCGACCATTGTGGAGGACTTCATTAGCGACGATCACGATCACTCCTTCTCGATTGTGTCGCTCAGTGTCCAGCTGTTCACCGTGCCCAGCATTGCTCACCATCTGATCGCCCACGAGGGCATCTTCGACAAGCTGCTGCACACGTTCTATCACGTCGCCATCGAGAACTTCATCCACAATCGCACGCTCCACTTCAGCAAGAACATCGCGAGCATGACCTTCTTCAAGCGTGCCAACTACATATTGTACGACCTGCGCTATCTGCTCAGCCTGAAGCCGGAAGTGCTTAGCAATGAATTGCGCAATGGCTTCCTTGACGGTTAGTATTGATTCATACCCTCTGTCTCTGTCTCGCTCTAATCTATGCTCCATTTTATTTGTCCAGGTTGCAAGGCATTGATGCGCGTCCTAAATGTGATGCAGGGCATGGAATCGATAACGCGACAAATGGGCCAGCACATGGACTACGAGCCGGAGTGGGAGTGCGCCTTTAATTTGCACATTAAACTCGCCTCGACCATATCCCAGGTGATCGAGTGGGCGGCCAGCGATGTGAAGCTGCTGCGCAAACTGTACAAGATGACGGTGCGCGCCCTGGTGAACAACAGCTTCATTGTGGGCAACGAGAAGGTGGAGCCGAAGACCGTCGCCGATCATGTGGCCAATTGCCTGATGTATGACGTGTCCTCGCGCCCCGTTTCCATACACTTGCCGCTGTCGCGCTTCTATGCCGGCATCTACCTGCATCTGGGGGCGCACGACCTCACCTATGACATCCTGCTGGCCGAGGCGGAGGCGCTCAACATTAAGCTGACGCCCCGCGAGATTATTGAGCCGGTGCTCTGCACCCAGGCGATGATTGCCCAGGTGGCCGCCGGCATGTGGCGACGCAATGGCTATTCGTTGCTACATCAGCTGTACTTCTATAGGAACGTGCGCTGCCGCGTCGAGATGCTGGACAGGGACATCGTCTGCCTGCAGATTGGAGCCTCGCTAATGGAGAGCAACGAGTTCCTGATTCACTTGCTGAACAAATTCAACATGGTCTCCTGGGCTCAAAGTGGCTACGAGTCTGGCCTGCAGCAGTCGCCGATGGACGATGAGTTTATGCGCCAGCTGGCCATGACCGACGAGTTCCTCGAGCTGCTGATTGTCATCATTGGCGAGCGCTGGATGCCGGGCGTCTCGCTCGTCACCGAGGAGGATCGCCTGCGCAAGGAGATCATACAGCTGCTCTGCATCAAATCCTACTCACACTCGGAGCTATCGCGCGCTCTGCCCGACGGCAACGGCGGCAGCAACGATAGCATCATTGAGGATGTCATCAATACGGTGGCCTCCTTCAAGAAGCCCGTCGGCGCCGACGGCAAGGGCGTCTATGAGCTGAAGGAGCCCTTCTACGAGGAGTTCAATGTCTACTTCTACCACTACACCAAGGAGGACAAGTCCAAGGCCGAGGAACTGCAGCGCGAGCGTCGCAAGCTCAAGAAGCAGCTCGTCTGCTGCCCGCCGCCAATGTTGCCACAGCTGACGATGGCCTTCATGTAAGTGGGAGTTCATCAACATGCTATTTGCTTGCTAATCGGTTCCTCTTTCTTTTCTGCAGCTCCATGGCCAACATCCTGCAGTGCAATGTGTTCTTTGCCATCATCACAGTGGTCATAAATCGAGCGCTGGATCCGCGCAGTCGCTCCTTTGCCGAGAGCCATTTGCAAAAGGTAAGAGCTGTGCATTGAATCGATAATGGATAGACTGGCTGACGTCGCCTCCTTCTGTCTTGTTCTGTCTTCGTAGGTGCTGCATCTGATTGGATTTGCCATACAGGAGGAGCTCAGTGGATTTTACCCATTCCTCAGCTTCTATGAGCGCTCGCAGAAGCACGAGCTGCTCGATAAACTGGAGAAGTTGGCACGCTGTCCACGCGTAAGTGTTGGACATAGCCATGTTTTACTGTACAGCGCCTAATGTTAATCACTTTTAGCTGGAGGCACATCGTGACTTTGTGTTGTGGACCATTAAGCGCTACAAGGATCTGCAGGCCAAGCAGTCGCCAAGTTTGGGCTCCGCGTCAGCAGCCGCTGGCTCGGACGGCAGCACACAGCCGTCGCAGCAGGGGGAGGAGCAGCACCTCACCTCCGAGCAGCAGGCTCAGCCAGAGAAGGAGGCACGTTCGCGCTTGGCCGCTGAGCATCGTGCCAAGATCATGGCCCAAATGCAGAACGCACAAAAGTCGTTCATGAAATCGAATGCTGAACTGTTTGCCAATGCCAGTGAAGAGGGCGCTGCCGGTGCTGCCTCGAAGCAGGGTGGCTTGCTGATGGACTGGGACGATATACCGGAACCGAAAGATGAGGAGGGCGCTGCCGCTGTGATGACAGAGCCGGGCAAGATTGTGTGCTGCCTGGGCGCACGGCGCTGCTTCCCCGAGGCGGCCAACAACAGCTTCAAGTGCATCCTTTGCTTCGAAAACTGTAGCACCAGCGGCAACGACCAGCCGCTGGTCAGCTCGGCATTCGTGCAGACGTCGCGCGTCGTCTACACGACTCCCATGCCCTTGGACATGAGGTCGGGCCTGCATGTGAGCTGCTGCGGCCATGTTATGCACTACAATTGCTGGAAGGAGTACTACAGCAGCGAGGAGTCCAAGGAGCAGCGTCGGCCGCAGCGCAATCGGGCGCAGAACCAGTACCAGAACGTGGAGTTCCATTGCCCCTACTGCCGCACGCTGAGCAACGCGGTGCTGCCAGTCAGCGAGCCGCTCTCCAAGTACTCGCAGACCCAGGCGACGTCGCAGGCCATGAGCGACACCCTCGACAGCTATATGCCATTGGACAGCTTTGTGGAGGTGATGCGCGCGCTGAGCAGCCTGAGGATGGAGGGTAGCCCCCGATTGCTGGAGAAGTACGAGAGCATCATCGGCAACATGGCCCAATTCGAGCGCAGTGCGCATATCATAAAGACGCCCAAAACGGACAAGGACTATATCGATGTGATGGTCTCCTTCCATATGGCGCTGCGCAACGCCAAGCACAGCCAATTGCAGGGCAGTCTGCCCAAGTACATGATAGCTGTAACTGAGATGCAGCTGGAGAGAGTGAATCTGCTCTGGGACGCCTGCTGCTACACGCTGCAGGCACTGGAGGTCTACCTCTTTATCACGCAGAAGCCGCTCAACGCCGAGCTGCCCATGCGCCACCAGAGCTGCGTCAGCAATTTGGTGCGCGCCTGCGCCCTCTACTCGACCAAACTGAATGAGAAACAAGTCAACGACCAGAGCCAGTACGCGGCCCATCTCTACCAGACGATATTCGACCAGAAGGGTTCATCTGTCCTGGAGTTGGACTGCTTCCACGAGCTGGTGCACCTCACATTTGCCATGCCCCATCTATTGATTGCTACGGACGGTAAGTGAATCAGTTATACATATGGTTTCCTCTCACTCTCACTCTCTCTATCTCCCTGTCTCTCTCAGCCGACAAGAAGATATTGCCAAGCGGCAGCATGATCGACTTTTACATGCTGCAGGCGTGCTTCCTGGGCAACGTGACAAAGGCGATCATTTGCTTTGACTACGAAAAGGATCTGAAGCGTCCTCCCAAATGGGATGATGAGGCGCAGCTAGCGGCGATGCTGCAGTACGTGGAGGAGCTGCCGTGCAAGATCAGGCACAACATGGCCAGCTTCTACATGAAGTACAATTTGGAGTATCGCGTCAACCAGCTGATGCGGAACGAGCAGCTGAGCGAGGACTTTGAGGAAATGGAAGTGGGCTTGGGGGAGGAGGGCGTTGAGTCGCCGGACTGCACGGGCCAGCATTTGGCGCGACTTTTGGCGTATGTTAAGCGCCAGATGGGCTCGTTTCTGCGCAGCGCCTGCCTATTTTACCGTTACATCACCGATGTCGAATATCCGGACTGCTTCCCCACTAGCCAGCCAGATCAGTTTGGCCTGATGTGCCAGTACTTGGGCATGGACGCCGAGCTGGGTGTCTACTTTGACATGGAGTCGGTGTACGCCACCCTAATGCAGAACTTTGCCTCGCATCCGCACGTTAAGCGCGAAGTCAGCAAACGCCTCGTCGCCAAACGTGCCAGGTCCGGTGCGTCGGTGTCATATTTGCTTCCGCCCGAAGATCTGGAAGTGATAGACATAATGCCATGCCAGCGGCCATTGCCGGAGCTGATGCAGCTCTACGACGACTACAGCGATCTTATCAACAGCGTTTCGGACATCTACTGTCCCAACAACGAGCGCGAGGAGATGAAAACGCCGACCATGTGCTTAATATGCGGCGCCATACTGTGCGGCCAGTCGTTCTGCTGCCAGCCGGAGCTGGGCGAGAAGCAGGTGGGCGCCTGCACCCACCATGCCCACGAGTGCGGCGCCGAGGTGGGCATCTTCTTGCGCATACGCGACTGTCAGGTGGTCTATCTGGGGCGCGGCAAGGGATGCTTTGTGCAGCCACCGTATCTGGATGAGTACGGCGAGACAGATCAGGGCCTGAGACGCGGCAATCCGCTGCGTCTATGCAAGGCCGCGTACGATCGCATCTTTCTACAGTGGCTGGGGCACAATCTGCACGAGGAGATCGCCCGTCTCAACGAGAATGCGAATGTGGCCGTAACGCAGTGGCATCACATGTAGTCCGCATGCTCCCCAATTCGATATACAATGCAAACATCTATAGGAATAACGGTAGCAGTTGCTTTACCGTAAAACACTGGCGAAGGCGATGACAAAGGCGATGACAAAGGCGGCGACAGTCAATGTGATTATTACATACTAAAATTAGGAGAGCATATTTATACGTCTAAGCATTTTACTACTACTTATCCTGTGTGCACCTCACCCACAGTCCACAACAATAACACAAACATAAACACCAACAGAAACATACACACACCAATACACACACACACACCTACACATACACCAACCCATCCCACAACACGATGAAATAGCGAGAGAATCCTTCTGTTCACTTGAGAAATCAATTAAATTAGTTAAGTTGTGTGTTGGGTTCTTGTTTTTGTTTCTCTCCACATATATAGGTATATGTGTGTGTGTGTATATATATATCTATATAAATGTATGTATGTATGTATATGCATATACATATTATATTTTCAATTATTATTATTATTATCTTTTTTTTTTTGTAATAGAAAAAAAACTTGTTGATAACATGATTAGCAGGCCTAGCTTTTGCCCCTAGTTATTATTATTATATTAATTACTATATAGTTATATCAAATCTGCCAGCATACATACATATACGAGCCCTGACCACTATTAATTCGAACAGCATGTTTTTTTCACAGTGCGCAATGTTTAACACACTATTTTGTCAATACTACTAAAGATAACACATACCAATGCGTTTCGTTTTAAAGAGAATTTTATTCTCTTCACGATGAAAAAAAAATTGTTGCTCTATTTCCAACAGCAACAAAAATATGAGTAATTTACTAAAACGCTTGGCATAACAGAGGAGAAAAAATTGACCACTATTAATTCGAACGCTGCCTAATGTGATTTACTATCATACTTAAAACAATAATTTAATTAATATTCGAATTGTGTTACGTCGCCCATGGCCTGCATTACGCATTTAACTCATTTTAGAATTGATTTTAAAAAATTTTTGCTATGCTCTTGAGAAATTGAGTCCCACATCTCTTGTAATTCGATTTTCAAGTCAGAAATGTTCATTTTTGCTTCATTTCGAAGCTTGCTCTTTAATGATGGTGGCTAATGCCACCAAATATTCTCAGTTGGGATTAGTCTAGGCTAATTAATAGCCAATCTAAAACCTCCACTTGATTCCAGCCATTTTTGGTGCGTTTGGCTGTGCACATGATGCTCCGCCCTGCTGAAAAGTTTTGGTTCTGGTATTGATGTCCGCAAATTAAATTTTAAAATATGAATGTATTTTTCAGCATTAACCGTCCTTTCAATGAAATGAAGCTTTCCTAATCCTTTGGCACACATACATCCCCATACCATAGTGCTCGAAGGAAACTTTACTCTTTCAGGCAGTATTGAGGGTATGTTTCTGCACTCTTACGAATGACACGTTTACTCGTATCGCCGACACTAACATCAAATTTTGCTTCATCGCTAAATGTGATGGTATCCCATTGCCTTTGAGTCCAAGACATCCTTTCCCGAGCCCATTGCAAGCGTTTCTTTTTTGAGGAAGCGTAAGCAAAGGTGTTTCCTTGACCCACGAGTAAGATAAGTTATTGGGTACGATGCATAGGTAATAACAAAACATACTTTATAAAAACCATATCCAATATTTTTAAAATGCAATCGCGTCCTTTTTTGCTTGACAGCTTTGGAAATTTCCTGCGACCACTTAGAAGCCAAATTTCTTAAAGATTGGCGTCGATCAGCCTTAACAATTTTGGCCAGTTGTCTTTTGTCGCGGGGTGTTATTGCTGATGTTCGGCCTCTATTCGCAATGTTCATGTCAATATTCCCAATTTTTTTTTTAAATTTGTATCACCCCATGCATAAACGATTTAGACAAATTTAATTGCTTGGTGATCTCTTTAAGATTTAAAAAAATCTCTAAGCAAAACTCGGATTTCGTTGCAAATAGGCTTACCACGTACCATCGTGGTTGCATCGTTGCATCTGCAGCAATTTAAAAATTTTTGCCGGTGTATTGCGATATTATTCGCAGACTATAGTTAGATAGTTATTCTGTTTCATTGGTTGCTTTTTTTTGCTTTTATTTTGAGATAAAGGTAAGCTTACGCAGAGTTCGAATTAATAGTGGTCAATTTTTTCTCCTCTGTTATGCCAAGCGTTTTAGTAAATTACTCATATTTTTGTTGCTGTTGCAAAGAGAGCATTATTTTTTTTTTTCATCATGAAGAGAATAAAATTCTCTTTATGACGAAATGCATTGGTATGTGTTATCTTTAGTAGTATTGACAATATAGTGTGTTAAACATTGCGCACTGTGAAAAAAACATGCTGTTCGAATTAATAGTGGTCAGGGCTCGTACA
Organism: Drosophila aldrichi; assembly: GCA_035045965.1. Classification (NCBI taxonomy): domain Eukaryota; kingdom Metazoa; phylum Arthropoda; class Insecta; order Diptera; family Drosophilidae; genus Drosophila; species Drosophila aldrichi. The sequence continues at coordinate 2,704,247 of JAWNOM010000320.1, read as the reverse complement.
AACAAAAAAGGCAGAAAATATATCTATAAAAAAAAAAAAAAAAAAAAAGATACAGAATAAAGAATAATTTAATTTACTAAAACCAGAAAAAAAAAAATAAAAATAAAAAAAATACAAATTGAAAAAGAAAATGCAGCTCCACCGTCCCAAAAAAAAAAACAAAATAATTTAATTTACTAAAATCAGCTTCTAAATGAAACGGAAACTCGTTCATTTCGCTAGTTGCTCATTGCTGCGTTCATTTTTGTTGGTCACTCTCTGTTCTTCTTCTTCCCACGCCAGTCTGGCTACTGCTCGAGCCTTGTACATAGAACCTGTCATATGTATGTAATCTATAGAAAATGAGATCTGCGGTCTCAGTCTCCGCTTGGGTCACTTCGATCAATGTGCATGAGGGTGGGGGGGATTGTTGAAGTTAGTGTGGGGGATGGTTTGCCCTAGCAACAGTTAGCTCCAAAATTATAGATATATTAACTAAATACATATATATGTGTGTATGTAAATATATATATATTAATACTTTTACATATGTATATCTACTATATATATATAAATGACTATATATATATATATATATATATATATATATATATATATATATATGTATACATATATATTGTATATATATATATTGTATACGCGTTCGCTCGGCTTTCACAATTTGCAAGCTGCCTTACAGCTCCACCCCCAGCTCCAGTCCAAACAGCTTGTCCTTTCCATTACATACTCTGTATCAAACACACACACACACACACGCAACTGCATACACATGTATGTGATTCTGTACGTATACAGATATATATATATATCGATATACTATATATATAAATCCATAAATGCTGATAACAAACACACAAATATACTACACACACACACACACACACACACACACACACACACACACACACACACACACACACACACACCCACACAAATTTCCTTTCATGTATTGTCTTAACAACAAAGTGCATGGCATCTTGTATTTGAATCTCAAAAACTATGTTTCAAAATCGATTGTGAGTAAACAACAACAACAACAACAACGACAAATAGAGAACTTTACTACTTTAACAACTACAACAACCAACAAGAAATAAATGCAGTTTGCAAAATTTTAGTGATATTGAAATTTGTTTGCTTTGATTTCGGCTATGGGAAAGAGAGAAACTGAAAAACTCTTCGAGTTGTTTCATTCGATTGTATCTTAGTTAGCCTAAAAACTTTAAGTTGGATTTAGACATATACAGTCGACTCTCGTTATTTCGAAATTCAAGGGACTCTTAAATACTACGAATTATCGAATGTTTGAAATATTAAATGGATCGAAATATAAAGAGATTTTATAGGAGACTCGTGAGTACTTTGAATTAATGAGAGGTTCGAAATATCGCAGGTTTGAAATAACGAGAGTCGACTGTAATAGACGTTTCAATGTCGATCAATGATGGAGCACTAAATCATCAGTTTTGCCATAGCACAAAAAACTAGATCTAACTGGAAAGTATTGAAGGTTTTCTGCATATCATATAATAATACAAATTAGCATTTCTACATTTTCTGTTCTTTCTTGCTCAACTTGAATTAATTTTTAAATTTCTAGTATATAATATGGTAAAAAACTCCGGCATCAAAACAATTGAGGGGAATCAAACATTTGTCCAATTGGGAGACCAGGGAGCATAGAGATAAATTATTATATAAGAATGTAATATATTATAAAGTGCTACCAATCGAACAACAGATGGTAGTACACAATGTGAATGGTAGCACTGGAGATATACGACGAAAAGACTTCTCGGTCAGCTGAGTAAACCATATCTATCTAAATCTAACTCAAACACTAGAAACACTTGGGTATTCAAAAGGATTTACGCTAAAAATGATTACCTTCGGATCGGGAATATTTGGTCTATGAAAAGACTCGGAGCTAATTGGCAATCAGTAAAAATATTCCAAAGTTTGCATACATAATATAACGCTAATAGACAGAATGTTTGAGATTTGCGTCACTTCTTATCTAGAGAGAGAGAGAGAGTGCATTCACCCGGGGCATTAGAATCGCAACGATCAGCCCAGTGCATTTCCATGTAGTACTTACTCGGGTGTATTGGGTGTATATGAGGTAAATGAAACGAAAGATAAAAAATAATAAGTCACATTCGAGATATTGTTGATAAGCGCATTTGTTTAATGAATGCATTTGATATATGTATGTATGTATTTTTCACATTTTGTTTAAAATTGTTTAGCTTTAGCTCGAATCGAGTCGAGTCGATATGATTGTATGTATTGTATATAAAGATAATGGATATAATAGGAATTCTTTGTTTTTCATTTTCTCTCTTTTCTTTTTTTTTCACTTCTCTTCTCTTTTAATCGACGGAAACGTTAACCTTTTCGATAAGTAATGCGTATAAATTCTTCAATATGTAGTTATATATATATATATATATGTGTGTGTATATATGTAAGTCTATAAACTATGTGGCAACTGCCCCCCCTCTGCCCCCATCTTTGTTAAGTTTCACAATCTTGGCATTTAAACAACTAATAAATACAAAACGTATTCTGCGCACTTCTCTATGGAACTAGCTCATATCATTTTCCTTCCTCGTTTTCTTTTTCCTTTTCTTTTTTTTTTTCTGTCTATATTATATACAACTTTGGACTAGATGCTGTTTAGGAATATTTACAGTGCTGCACGCAGACCAAACAAACTAAAAACATTAAAAAAAAAAAATAAAAAATATATAGTACCTATATACACAGATATATATCTATATACGGATATAGCTGTGCAGAGAATGCGCTACGGATAACAATACTCTAAGATCTTAGACTGTAGTAAATACAACGCCATAGCCAGAGGCGGCCGATAGGGGGCGCCAATGCAGTAGAAAGATGAAGTACGAGTCCCATTTCTGGTCAAATTCAATGCCACAAGCGAAAAATCTCTTTGTTTCTCTCTCCTCCGTTGCCGTCGTCTCTCTCTCCTCCGTCGCCGATGCATCCCTTCCAGAGTTAGATGTGCAGTGTGGTGTTTGGCATGTTGACGGAAACGGAAACGGAAATGGGACCGGAGCCGGAGCCGCAGCCGGAACCGGAGCCGGATGCCTGAGTGGCGCGTGCGTCCTTGCTGGATGTCTGCGGCTGCATATCCTTGCACTCTTCGACATCGATCATGACGCAGTCGTAGGGCGGCGGCGGCAGCTCGCACTTGACCACGCTCTCATAGCTCGGCGGCATCGAGTCCACAATGCGTAGCACATCATTCTGCGAATTGATCTGCGAATCAAGAGGGATTTTGGTTAAGGATAGAGCACAACATCCTCAATGACATCGATGTACTTACGTGATGCAGTGCACCGGAGCCGGCGCGATTGCCGGCCTCATCGATGGGCCCGGCCCAGATGCAGACGCCCATGCGATGTGTCACATAGCCGCAGATGATGACGCTGATGACCAGCATCCCGATGCCCAGAGCAAAGACCAGCCAACGCGACTCGGGACTGTTGTGCATGTCGTGCAGATTCTTCTCCAGCTGCAGGGCGCACAGTATGAGCACCGGCACAGCCACCATGGCCACAAGCAGATCCACAATGGGACGCTGATTGCCTGGCCCGGCATTCACTGGATAGCGTCCGCCAGCGCCACCTCCACCGCCACCCGACTGTCCGCCCTGGTGGGAGTGGGAGATAAAATTCTGGCTGCTGCTGTTCGGAGTCAAAGTGGAGCGAGCCACCACGATGTTGTGGTTCTGTAGCACCATGCTGTCAAAAGAGAGAGAGAGAGAGAGAGAGAGAGAGAGAGAGGTTACGATTAGTAAAGGTTAGAATTCATAAAAAGTAGGAATATTACAGTCGGGCATTACCGACTGCATAATACTCATTCGCGGCAACTCGCGAGCTGTTTTATCTTATGATTTACCACGCTCCCAATTGGTATACAAATACGATCAATAGACAGCTAGAAGGCTCCAGCTTTAAGGCTCTATAAATGTGCGTTGACATATCTCTCATTGATTTGAGCTATCGATCCGAGTATGTACTCCAAATTTCAAGTCACTGACTCTCGGATATACCGGAAGATTAATTTTCCGATTGGCCACGCATCTGGTGGATGAATTCGAAAAATCTTAAGCCTTTATAATTCGAGGGAATACACGAGTATACGTTCCAATTTCCAAGTTTCTAGTTAAAATAGCAGCGAAGTTTGCATTCATACGGACAGATGAATGGACGCACGGATGGACGGAAATCGCTAGCCAAAATACGCCTATATGTAATTTGGGAATAAGCAAACCAAATGAATTACTTAGATTCTAGATATTCGTACTCATAATCGGAAGTAATTCAAATGTAGGTCTCATTACATTTCATCATTGCATTAGTGTGTGTGCACCTAAGTTTCTACCAGCACACGGTGATTCAAGGTGGTGCTAAAAGGATCTATGTCTATGTATTTAATATTATATTATTATTGGGAATAAGCGTGAGATCTTGTTAAAAAATATACTAAAGATATATATATAATTCGCATTTCAGTAATCTAGCTAACGTAGTCCACGCGTTCCTTGCATTCGATTTCAGATTCGACTCTGCTTGCCGTACTGATTAAGACTAGATATATTATAATATTACTTTGGATTAGTGTAATACAATTTCTTCAATGGTTAGGCTCTGTTCTTGCCAAAGACTTTTGAATGTAGTCGACCTAAAATACGATCTTACAGTATGCATCCTAAGTATATAAGCTGGGATGACGCATGCTTAAGATGTAAACTTTTGTTTGAGTATTTATAAATGGAATATGAAAATGGAAATGGAATAGTTTTGTACCACACTCCCATTATTGTTTATATATATTTTAATATTTACTATACATATTTTATATCTTCATCATGCATAAAAATCTAAGTATTTTTGCAATTCATTTTAAAAATCGTGTCTGAATCGAGAATTCTGGGACTTTATGTAAAATTTCTTGATTGGTTCAAACTCTGTGCGCAACCAATTGATTTCTGTTTCATGTTTGCTACTCAAAGTTCTTAATATTAAAATGCCCAACTAATTGGGTAAATGATTAGCAAATATAAATAAGTCATTAGCTTCACAGTATGCGTTCATGAGGAATAACATATTCATTATGAAACTAAAATTCCACAAAATGATTCAGGGATCAATTGCTTTATGGAGCAACTTTACAAATAATACGTAAATACAAGTTAAGGCATATATTCTTATAAACACACTTTAATCCCATAAATTAACTTGAAATCATGTTTAATCTGTGCTTGACCTCACGAACTAGCTCAGCCTCGGGGCGCTCCGTTTAGATCTAGTGTAGATCTCCATTGGCTGTATCGGCTCTGTGATGTAATTCTTATGTGGTATTTTTTATGCGCATACCTGGGATCGAATGCGTTGCTCAGCAACAAGTCGTAGACGGCGCGCATTTTGTATGAGTTTTGATGTGAAATTCGATTACGAATTCGATTTGTTTGGGCTGATGTGACGTGACGTTCGCGTTTTATTGATATCAATTGAATATTGTTTGTTTTTGTTTTCTTTTATGATTGTTTTTTGTTCTCTCGCATATGGCTCAACATGAAAAGTGTCCAAGAGCATGTGCCAGCGCTGGCAATCAATTGTCTAATTTGCTTTACTTTTTATTATTTTATAACTATATTCCAGACTTTACAAATAAAAAAGAAACATTGAGCGTGAAATATTATAAGCGATTTCATGTGTTTCATCTCTCTTCAATATCAAATCGAGTAGAGTCGAATGCGGAGAGATACCCTGCGGGAGATACCCTGAACTCGGCGTGTCAGTGTCAAAAAGTTTAATAAAATAAATTAATTAATCGATTTTTATCGATAATTAAGCAAGCTATAAGCTGGTATAGCATTTTCAGGTATATAGAGCATCAAACCTTAAAGTCTCTGGCTTTTGTGATTCACTTTATAATCTGCGTTCTAGAACAGACACTCAGAGTGACGGACAGGCACTTAGACGGACGTACAGACAGACGGATTGATCAAGATCAATCATGTTCTCCTCATTAAGAACTAATGTACTCTAATGTATGTAATGCATGTACGTCATGTACTCTACCCGTCCTTCTTATATCTATTAAAAAAGCACGTCGCTATGGCCCTACGGACGGACAGACGTGGACATATAGACAGACGTACAAGGATAGATTAATGCAATTCACTGGCCTTATCAAGAATAACTATACTAACTATCTAACCTACCACGCCCCCTCATATACGCAAAGCTCTAAAGCCGTACGGACGCACAGACACTTAGACGGACGGACAGACATACAGGACATGGCTAGATCAACACTGTTGCCGTCATCAGGAATAAATGAACTCTATATAATCTACCATGCCTGCTTATATATCCGTTAAAAACCCAGTAGCGATTAGTCATACGGACGGGTGGGCAGACGGACGTATACGGTTAGATTAACTCAGCTGACTTATTAATAACGAATCTTCTGCTTGTAATATGGGCAAGTCTCTGCGCTCATACGGAAGGAAACACACACGGACAAGCCTACGGACTGACAGGGCTTTATAAACTCGACTCGTTCTCACTAAGAATCGATGTACTGCATGAGCTTCCTCCACCTGTTACACACATTATCAGAACACTATTATAGCTCGAAGTCGCGCTGTTAATGGGTTTCAGGGTATACACACTTGGGCAACCTTCGCTGGGAATAGAAACTCATTGAAAGGCCGCAATCAATTAGAGGAGAATTGCATAGAAAGTGGGCAACGAGAATCGCTCAACTGTTGTCATCACAGCGCTCTCTCTCTCTCTCTCTCTCTCTCTGAAAGGATTGCTCTTCCTGAATTGTATAATATGATTTTCACTCTGTTTGTTTTTTCGAAATACGTGTTTTCTAATCTATCTTGTCTATGGAATATAGTTGAGGCTAGCCAGCGCGGCGTATGCTTGATGTGCAGCTGCTAATAACAATGCAGAACAGCTGCACGAGCGTCGCATCGCTTATCAATATGCATTGATGAGCGGCCGGTAGCTTGCGGGGCGTGGCCGTCGTTGGGCGTCAGTGCATCACGAGATTTTCGCATGCACCTGAGCAGCGGCTGATAAGCGGACAGCGAGGGGGCAAAGGCAGCTATTCTCTGTATTCACTTGCCACACGCAGCTGTAGTTTCAATGAATTCTATTGGGTTTCTTAATATACAAATATCAACAAGTTGGATGTCTAGTACGAAGTCGGTCGACCATCGAACACCTGCCAATTAACACTTTGAGGGCCAGCACTTTGCCAACAACAACTGCAGCATAAGCAAGAAATATGAACAACAACAAAAAAAAAAATTAAAAAAAAAAAACACTGAACTGTTTGCGGACTTAAACCGATGCGAAGCGAACCTTACCGGGGTAATGCTGAAACATAACTGGAAAAATGCATGAGAAAGCGGAAAAAGTACAGCGAAAAAACCAACGATTGAAGAACGCCCAGAATTGTAAATATAAACTGCATTCTGCAAGCTGAAGCACGGAACTGAACTGCAGAACTGAAGCGCAGCGCCGAAGTAAAGAACTGAAGCAGAGTCGCTGGAATTTGTCAACGCCAAAGACAAAGGCGAGCAGCAATCGGCAACGCTGCGTATGCGCAATATGAGACAGCAGCCGAGACTTTGGTTAGTTGTTGCCGTAATTGTTGTAATTGTCGTAATTGTTGTAATTGCTGAGTCTCTAATGCCAAGATCTCACTCAGACTAACCGGTTCGCACAGCTCACCAGATTCACAAAAGAAACAATTCAATTTGCAGACACTCAGAGCGATGAGACTGACGATATATATGGAAGTGTATGTATGAAATGCCTAGTGAAAGATACAGATACATAGATACACTGATACAGATACAGATACACAGATACAGATACAGATACAGATACAGATACAGATACACAGATACAGATACAGATACAGATACAGATACAGATACAGATACAGATACAGATACAGATACAGATACAGATACAGATACAGATACAGATACAGATACAGATACAGATACAGATACAGATACAGATACAGATACAGATACAGATACAGATACAGATACAGATACAGATACAGATACACAGATACAGATACACAGATACAGATACACAGATACAGATACACAGATACAGATACACAGATACAGATACACAGATACAGATACACAGATACAGATACACAGATACAGATACACAGATACAGATACACAGATACAGATACAGATACAGATACAGATACAGATACAGATACAGATACAGATACACAGATACAGATACACAGATACAGATACAGATACAGATACAGATACAGATACAGATACAGATACAGATACAGATACAGATACAGATACAGATACAGATACAGATACAGATACAGATACAGATACAGATACAGATACAGATACAGATACAGATACAGATACAGATACAGATACAGATACAGATACAGATACAGATACAGATACAGATACAGATACAGATACAGATACAGATACAGATACAGATACAGATACAGATACAGATACAGATACAGATACAGATACAGATACAGATACAGATACAGATACAGATACAGATACAGATACAGATACAGATACAGATACATATACAGATACATATACAGATACAGATACAGATACAGATACAGATACAGATACAGATACAGATACAGATACAGATACAGATACAGATACAGATACAGATACAGATACAGATACAGATACAGATACAGATACAGATACAGATACAGATACAGATACAGATACAGATACAGATACAGATACAGATACAGATACAGATACAGATACAGATACAGATACAGATACAGATACAGATACAGATACAGATACAGATACAGATACAGATACAGATACAGATACAGATACAGATACAGATACAGATACAGATACAGATACAGATACAGATACAGATACAGATACAGATACAGATACAGATACAGATACAGATACAGATACAGATACAGATACAGATACAGATACAGATACAGATACAGATACAGATACAGATACAGATACAGATACAGATACAGATACAGATACAGATACAGATACAGATACAGATACAGATACAGATACAGATACAGATACAGATACAGATACAGATACACAGATACAGATACAATTTGTCAATCGAATGATCATTGATCATATTAGGATTTATTATTAATTTATGAGAGCTCCTACAACTCAGGGGGAGGGGAGCTCCAGGTTTTACGGGCTACCGGTTTGAACTACAGCAAAGGGGCAGACGCCGCCTCGTGGTGGGAAACCAGCTGAGGCGATGCGAACTCAGTCCGGTTGCTGCTCTTCATATGGCAGTTCTTTCAGCTGAAGCCAAACAATTCTGATTACCATAGCAATGACGATGATGATGATGATGATGATTCATAATGCCAATGCACGGCATAGAAATATCGACCACGTCTCAGTGGCGAGCGCGTGATTTTTTATAATTTTTTTTTTATAATTTTTCCTTTGTTTTCATTTTGCTCTGCGATCGTTGATAAGCGAGCAAAGAATCCGCAGCAAATGAAGGCAGCGGCAGCCACGCCAAGCTCATTAATTACAATTATTGCCATGTCCCAAGGTGGGTGCAGAAGAAGATACAACATTAAAGATACAGATACATATGCAGATGCAGATGCAGATGCAGATACAGATACAGTTAGCTCGCTCGCTCAGGTGGCACAGAATGTAAATATTTATGCGCTGTCAATAACAGTTCCATTATGGCGGTGCCAACGCCGTTGACTGATAAGGCAATGCCAGGGACTCCAGCAGCGACGGCGACGGCGACTGCACCCTCGCCAAACGAGCGGGTTAACTGTAAATGCTTTGCCCTGAGCAGATTATTGACTCGCAGCAGCAGCAGCGGGCAGCACCTGCTCAGCATCAGCATCAGTGATTTATGCGCCTGACTCGCTCAGTTTATGGGAATCCAATACGCTCGCTGCACTTGACGTATGCTTAACATATTTTTTTTTTTTTTTTTTTTTTTGGGCCCGCTTGCACTTAGGCATTGCGTGATTGCATTCGCAAAAATAAACTGACGGCGCCTGAGCGAACCTGAGCGATGATGCAATATTAACTCTTTAGCCTCAGATATTTGAGCAGTGCCAGAGGCAGAGGCAGCGGCAGAGGCAGAGGCGGGGCCGCTGCTGACTCACAAGAAAAGTGCAGTCCATTCATCAGCTAAAAGCGAAAAATTGCTAAAAGGCTTTGCACTATTTATTTGGTTAACGAGAGCCTAATGACAATAATAAGCCACAAATATTTAAAGCAAGCGACGCGAAATCCAACGTCGTGTCCGTCCGTGTTTACCGAAACTGATTCAGTATGAGTATGAGTGTGAGTAAGAGTTAACAAGTCTAACTGCAATTGGAATAAGCATTGGCACCGCCAGACACAGTAAGCAAATGCTCTAATTCCCTTTTAACTGGGAAGCACACAAAATGTTATTAATATGAATCTAAATAAACAAGATATGAAATATATGTACACCAAATGTATGTCTTCTATTTCTCAATTTCTCTCTAATCTAACGGCACGAGCTATAAGAAAAACAAAAATAACACTTTTTACTTGATTGCAAGTACTCAAAATTCATATTATTCACACAGGAAGCCTTAAGTTGCTAGATTCTATGGACTTCTTTAAAGACTTTTTATACCTTGAACCCATTGAAAATGGGAAATCAGGGTATAATGGTTTTGTGAAAAGTATGTAACAGGCAGAAGGAGGCGTGGCAGACCCCATAAAGTATATATATTCTTGATCAGGGTGACGAGCTGAGTCCGTCCGTCCGTATGAACGCCTAGATCTAAGAAGTTATAAGAGCTAGAGAGCTGAAATTTTGTATGTAGACACGTGTGTACCATACGTAGTACAAGTTTATCAAATTTTTTCGATAACTTTTTCGATATGTTGTTTATCGAGGATATTCGATAAATTTATAAGGTTTTTTCAGCCTAATTTGAACACTATTAGAAATAGAGACTTTAGATTTACTGTGTATATACATTTGCAAGATACACACATTTTGTCATTTACAGATTTTGGATACCACGCCCCCTTCGCCCCCAATCCATAAAAAACGGATTTCAAATACTAGATACTTGTGCTTTGGAATGTACACATATTTTAACGATATGATTACGGTCTGAAAGTTTCATTAAGATCCTATGTCTACAAACGAAATTATTCAACAAATGAAATTTCATAATATTGCCCACACTGCAGCGCAGCCCAAGCGCAGCCGCTGCTTACTGCGCAGTTAGCAGAGGGCGGGCTTATGCATGCGCATGAATGCATGTGTATGTATGTGTGCATAAAAGAAGTGCAGAATGATTAGAGTATCAGCTTGGAGGGTTCAGGGTATCTCCTAGTCGAGCAGTCTCGACTAGAGCTTTCTTACTTGTTTCAGTTTGATAAAAGGAAGAAGGTAATAAATATATAAACAAATAAGTTTATCAACATTACGTACACGCCTCTTGTAACGAGATCGGTGCTCGATATCATTTTTATTTTTAATTTCATTTCAATTAAAATAAATTTGATCTGCGCGCTGCAGATCAAGTTTTTATGGATAAATAAATCTATAAACAAAATTAGATTGATTATAAATTATAGATAGATTATTATAAACCTTAGCCATATACATATTTTGTTTTTGGGAAAATGAAAGTACTCTCTAAACAAAGTTGTTGACTTATTCACTTAAAAATATATTTATTTCCCCGTTCTCAGTGTACTTGAAATGAGTGAAAAAAAGTATATAATAAATTATTTCTTAATCTGATTTCGAGCTGCGATTCTAGCTACAGATTAAATTATAATTAATACAACTTTTGTTTGTTTGAAATTTTCATTTCCTGTTGGAACTAATGGCATGGCATACTAACTCTCTCACTCAAATCACACTATAATACGCATAACGATTATCAATATCATCATCATCATCATCATTTTCATTATTATTATAATCGTTTATGATCTGTGTGAAAAAAGAAAAAGGCAAATCGATATCATTTCGGTTGAAGACGCGCAACGTGCTCGAGTATTTGGTAAAACGACGTGCCCAGACACCTATTTCCACTCACCTGGTGCATTCACATCGCAATGAGTATATTCATTCATAAATTTCAGTCGAGTCGAAAGTGAGACGAGAGCTGTGCAGTCATTGACCACAGATTTTCACTCAAATACAGATGATGCTTTATATCGTATATGTATATGAAATGTATATACATACATATATACAAATAATATATATAATTATAAATGCAATTACTTGCGTCGCACATTTTATGTGTTGTTTTTTAATAAATAAAACAGTGAAAACACGGCTGACTGAAAAACTTCCTGGGGCCTATCTCGACTCATACAGTCATCAAAATGTCAACTGGGCGAAAAACAACTTTAACAAATTGTCCATAATAAAAGTGGAGCTTCTGATGATATCTAACTTCGCATGCATACTAAAAACAATCAAGAGTTCTCTGTAGTCTGTAGACTGCCCGACTACGAGATCAACTGAGCCCTACGAGGAACATAGCAAACAAACACATGCACTGATTTATTGCACAAGTGCCCTTGTAGAGGGACTATTTATATGAACCCTCATATCATAACATTAAAGGTTCTACTAAGTGGAATACGTATTTTTTCGAAAGGAACGTGGTATCCAACACCTAACACAGTAGAATACGGTTATAGCGATGCTCAAGGGCCCGCTCTTATACCCGGAAGACGCTTTAATCAGATAAGTTTACTCATATAAATAACCGTACGCAATATATAATATTGGATAATAGCGGATGCTACTGTAATTACAAAATATTTGCATTCACAGCAAATCTCGAGTCTCCACCTGAAACAGTATTCAAATTAAGCTAAGATTTATCAAATCAAATTATCGATTATTATCGATAAAAGGAAATGGACTGCGTTACCAAAAATAAATATATATTGTATATCAACTCCTATTTCGTATGGCATATGAAAGGATATTATATATTAGTCAAGGCTCTACTGCCTTACGTAGCTTACGAAATGTCGACGTTCATACGGAAGGAGGAATATGTCTTCCTATATCTAATCAGTTTCAGAATATATATGAGCTGGGGTACATATACTTTCTACCAAACTATTATACCCTGATTGCTCATTCTTAATGGGTTCAGGGTATACTATATGGCCTCTTAATTTATAATGGCTCAGGACATTGTTACATTCTCAGCTCAGTTACGTTCGACCTTGTCCACAGATTGACCCAGAATGATAAATATACGCCCACTGCAGTATAATGATATTATCATAAATTACGCCCTCTCTAGGTAGTAAATGTAATCTACCGACCAGCTCACAGTGATTCACGCTTTTAGTCAAGACCTAATAAGGTCTAAGAGCAGAATGAGACCTACATATATGGCACATGGCGAATGCTCTCCAAATCATTCAGAATCAGGTCTTGCAACCTTTAAATACGTCTAGTCTTTCTGCATGTTATTGTTACTTGTTGTTTTTTCGGAAATGACATTCAATGCAATCGTGCGTACTTCTTGTCTGGCTTGCAGTTTCGCTGGAGGTTCGATTCGAAGGTTTCCAAGTGTTACCCAAGCTGCATTATCAGCGAATTTCGATGAAAGTATATATGCGGAAAAAATTTGGGGGCAAAAAGAGTTGACGCTAAAGATAGTCTAAAGGCAAAAACAAATAAAATAATATGATATGGGAAAATTTTATATAATATTATAGTATGTACTGGATTCTCAGCTCTATGAATTAGGAAATATATCTATTATATCTACATATGTATATACAAATAGTATACAAATGTATAATAGTTAACAAGCAAGCACTCAGGCATAACCGACTGCAGAATACTCATTCGTGGCCCAAGCGTTGTCAGATCCATTTTTCGAACTGCCCCGCTCCTAATGGGGAAAAATCTCGACACTCTATTTATACGGACAGATGGTAAGAGATTATACAAAACGAATATACTCATTTCACTTTTGTGAGTGAGTATGAAAAGAAATGCATATTTTAAGAACTCCATATTCTCAATCATAGCTTTGGATAATCTATATTGTTTTACACTAGCTTCATATTCAACTTCAATGTACTCGCTTAGCCCGCACTCCTCAGTAAAGGGTATACGAAATAAAAATGAAATCAAATAAAACTGAGTTGTTGTCCCTGAGTTGACTGAGCTGTAAAGATGTTCGCTTCCATTTCGTATTTCGTATTTCGTATTTGCGTTTTGTCGTCGGTTTTGAGTCAACTAAATTACGAAGAATAACAGACGGTAGCAACAGCTAGAGCTACAGCTACAAGTGCAGCTACATGCTGGCCATAAAAAGTGGCTTTGAAACTGATAAACAGATAATGGAAATGGCCAGATGCGTCATCTTGCAACTGTGACGTCCGCCGGCATCACAAGTGCAACTCTGTCCAGAATCTTCCGTCCTATCAATGCGGCGATAAGCCGTCTATGTGAAAGTGTAATATGCAGGCGAGCTAACTGTGAATGTACTATTTATTAGCAGCGAGAGATATATCAAATGATCAACTGTTGCCAAGGCAGATCAGAATCCATGCAGCTTATCAGCTACAGTTGCAAAAGATTTTCAGATGATATACTCGTAGATCCCTAAGTCTCTCCATTTGTAGTGCACTCGTATAATGCAAAATGATATACAAAAAAATACATATATATATATATATATATATATATATATATATATTCCGAGAATTGTATACAAATGAAATATATATGTATATTGTAAACAGCTTTTAATTGCCGCTAGCCTTATCAATTTCCTATATTACAAGATCAAGAAATCTTTGTGGCCTTCATGAAAATGAAATAAAACATTTTAATATGATCTATACGTAAACATATACACATATATAATTCTCATAAATGTATGTGGATATGTATATCATATATGAACAGTCCTCATGATGTATATAATTTCTAGAAAACGTCTGTTCATTTGTTTTTCTTTATACGAGCACCGGAATCTCGGCAACTATAAGACTTAGACACTTGAAACTTTAATATACATACGTATATTTCTATCCATCCTACTTAGTACAAATGAAAAATCTTTTAATAATTTATTCCATTAAAGAATACTCTGAGCCCATTGGAAATGGCAAAAATCTGGGAAATCGATCTCAGATCTTATCAGAAATTTAAATTGCAGCACCAAAAACATCGTGTATGCGAATTCTATAATATCAGGAAACAAGATACAGGGCATCTCGTAGTCGAGCAGTCTAAACTACAGATCTCTTGCTATTCTTGATTGGTACAAAAATCTGGAGACTTAAAATCTATTGTTTGGGGCTTTTTCCTATGTGATGACTAAACAGAATACTTTGTATTTAGGATTATCCACAGAAAGTGAATGATTGTATAGAGTTGGGCACTGCTACCTGAAGTGCTCTAATTAGTTTTAAATAATTTAGTTTATATATACCATAGCTAACATTAATTGCAGCTAATTTAGACTTTCGTAATACCTGCGCGTGGAAATAATAACAGCAATTCCGAAAATAGCTAAGATCAATGCAACTTGTATATTAATCGGGGTTTGAGAAATGGTTTCATGGATCTGGATCTGGATCTGGTTCGGAATTGTCTATATGCTGCCCAGATCTGTAGGATCCAAGACAATTGCGTCCAATTGCGGGGCGGCAAGGCTAATCGAAGCGGCACACATTGTTGTTGATGTAACTGTAAACCATGTGTATGGCGTGTCACAGCTGACCCATTCCCAAAGAGAGGCAACAAAAGGAGGAGGGTGGAGAGAAGAGGGAGCAGGGGCTAGGGTTGTGGGAACGGCAGCATTAATGCATTAATTGATCGCAGCGCCGCTTAATTGTGAGAGTCACTCGGCACATGAAATTTGCTGGCGTTGTCGCATTTGATTGACTAAATTACGCATTGCTTCAAGGACGGGGCGGTACAGCGCTGTACAGCGAGGGGGGCAGTGCTGGCAAGGGGTGCGAGAAGGGCGAGACGCGGTAGCTAAGCGTCAGCATGCTGTAAAAGTTCTAGACGCCGCCGAGTGGTACACTGGTTACTCGTGGTTACTCGTGGTTCCTGTTTTGATCACGTAGCCATTTGACAATAATTGGAACTCGTTCCAATTTTCCATTTTCTTCCTCTTGTTTTGTTTTTCTTGTTTATTTGCCATTTTCCTCAGATATGAGAACGCTTTGCTTTTATTATTATTATTTATTCGTGATTTTGTTGTCGTTTAGCTGGACTACGTAAGAATATAAGAAATACAAAAAAAAAAAGAAACAAAAAATCTATATATAGAAAGCACAAGCAAAAACAAAATCAAAACAGAAAAAATGCTAATGTTGCTGCTGACGATTTTTGTTTGGGGTTTTTTTTTTTTTTTTAATGTATTTGGCTCATGTTTTGCAACTATCGCCGAATTGAAATTTGTTCTGTTTTTATATATTTAGTTGACTTTCTTATCGCGAAAAGTACGTATGTGGTCTAAAATGCAAGTACTAAATTTGAATGTGCCTTTAGTACGACATCGATCGCAGCCGATAAGCACTGTAATCGATTAGTAATGTGTGCCGCCGCAGGCAATTTCGAACAGCTGATCCTGCCGAACAGCTGTTTCGGCTGCCCAGCAAAAGGAGCATGTTTCGTTTCCATACGTGCCATTTGACATGAGCGTACGCTTGAGCGTTTGTTATTTATTCTCTTGTTGCCACTTATCGCGGCTGCGTCTTAAGCCTAACGCTCGTCGCCGACCCCTGACCCCCTCATAACCCAGCCCGCGCATCGACCATCGGCCATCCCATTCAGCAAGCAGCGCGCGGCAGCCAAGCACAGCTGAGGAGCTTTATTTATAGACGCATAGACGCACACAATGGCAAACGGAAAAACGTAGAGCGAACAAATGTTTATGTTTGCTAAAAAGAATTTACGTTTCTTGTTTTGTTTTTGTGGATTTTTCCCCCCCTGTTTATGCATTAAATATGTAATTGTTATGTTTCTTCATTTTACTCACTTGAAACTGTTGTGGTGTCCGTCTATCTTTCTCTTTCTCTCTATGCGCTCTCTGTGTCTTTTGCTATTTGTTCGATTTCCTTTTGTTCCTGCTTTATCGTTCTCGAGGTTTTTCGATTGGCGAAATTTCGTTTCGTTTCGTTTTTGTTTTCACATTTACATTTCAAAGAACAGCACCAACCAAAAAAGACAACAAAGCACTCGAACAAAAAAAAAAAACACGAATTAATAACAACAACAGTGAAACGTAACGAACAATTTCTGTTGCTGTTGTTGTTTTTTTTTTTTATATTGGCGAAATGTTTTGATTATTTTGTGGCTTTATATTTTGAGTTGTTGTGCGGCTGTTGCTATGTTGTTGTTGTTGATGATGTTGCTGTGCCTGAGATCGAGACAGTTGGCGCACACGCATACACACGCACACCTACATACACATGTATAGAGCGTCTGTCTGCCTATGCGGCAAGTTGAATGCACTTTTTGGCAATCCAATGGATGCGCGAATTCAAATTCGAATTCGAGTTCGAATGCGTTCTACCGTTATAGAGCTCTATCGGCGCTCGCGCTGGTGCTGGCTCTGCGCGTACTCGTATCGCTCCTGGTTGAGCCAGAGATTGTGATCCTCGCAGCCGCTCTCGATGGCCTCACGCCTTTGCACCATCACAGCTTTGACTCCAGACGATGATTACGATGGCGATGGCGATGATGATGTTGATGTTGATGTTGCTGATTTGTGCAAATTCTTCTTCTAGTTCTTCTTGTTTTCTTCGCCCTCTTATTGATCTCAGCTACTTTCCTTCAAGGCTGTCACTACTGCCTCAGACCAGTTGAAGCCGAACGCTAGCAACTTTAGCCAGTTCTTAGCACGTTAAGGATCTAAACTGGGCTGTGAACTTTAGACCAAGACAACGACCACATCTAAAAGCACGACCACGACCACGACAACAGCAACGGCACAGCGTATACGTGACGGACCGGTCTTTGGGAAGCGCCAAATAGAACGATGCCGATACGAAGACGAACTCTGTGGATCTCGTTTGGACGGGCAGCTTTCGAAGATCTGCTAAACTGAACCGTTGGCAAGCAGCGTTGAGCAGCAACTGTTCGGACGAGTCGAGCATTATGGCTGAGGCTGTAGCAGCCACAGACGCTGCTGCCGATGCCGGATGCCGACGCCGTCGTCGTTGGCGTCGTTGGCGTCGCTAACGTCGCGTCGGCAATGATCGAAGATGCCGCCCCAATACCGCACAGTGGGTCTAATCTGTACTTTTTTCGAATGTTCACTTGCTATAGTGCATAATCGAAATCAATATTTTATTCATTACTAATTATTAAATATTTAAATTATAGCTTTTTTCTTATATGTAATAGATATGATTTAAAATATCTAAATTGTTAATTTTATATTTTATTTAATGCTTTTTTACCAACTCATTTCCCAAAGTGTAAAGATATATTGATGTCATAGATATTTTATATTATTAATTTCATTGTGTTACTACTAAAATAAATAAGCTAGTTTACTACTTAATTAATTATTCAAGAATTAAAAAAGAACCTATTTTCATGTAGATTTATTAAATAATTATTAATTTCTTGAAATGTTATAATATTTAGTTATTCATTATTTTGTATTATGTCTCTATACGTGAATTTATCTGGATTTTTTATAAATAATAGTCCTATAATTATTTAATTAAATTATAGGCATATACATATAATATTGTTTAATTTCAATATTTTATTTTATTATTATTTAGCGTCACCATATAATTAATCACGTATTATTAAATAGCTAAATAATTAATTAATCACATATTATTAAATAGCTAATTAATAATTTAAATTAAATATTAATCAAATAAGTTCATTAATAATTTATTTGTTTTTTACACTTTATTTATTATTTAATCTATAATTATTTACTTTTTATCGCTGTTTATTTTTGTGTATATATATTCACTTATTTCTATCGGTATTTGCGCCACGGTGCAACGTCTTCGCAATCAGCTGACGAGCGACCAAGCGAACGGCTGTAGCCCCACTCTCTCTCTCTCTCTCTCGCTCTCTGTTGCTCTTGCTCTCACTCTCTTATGGCTTGATGTTTGTGGCACTGTGCGCGCCTTGCACAACGCTCTTTTCGAGAGAGAGAGAGAGGGACAGACGTATGCATGAGACGTATGATTGTATTTGTGCATTCTTCTCGCCGAGACACTGATAAGCACGTCTCTTATCTGATTGCCAAGTGACACAATAAGGTGATGATACTGATAAGGATGATGATATGCGAACACACATTTGCTTTACGATCTGCACACTCACTCTTAAGCCTGGTGCGGCAAAAGACAGCAACAAAGAAGCAGACGAGCCGAGTGTAAAATTGTGCACAGTTCGCAAAAAGGTAAACAAGATATTAACATACCTAAGTAATTCCAGATATACATATGTATGTACAATATATGTATGTAGCAGTTATTTGAATAGTTTATCAAGTGGGGTTTCCATTTATATCATTAATTCAACGCCTCTTTTTCGCTCAGTGTAACGCTGGCGCTAAGGTAAGCGTGGCACAGATGCTAATCCCCATTTTGGCTATGATAATACGGATTGTCAAATTGTCAGACTGTAAACAGTTCGTGTGCCATGCGTATAAAAACTCCAGACCCCAACATTAATTTTTGTTTTTAACGGTTCGACCAAACTGTGCTAAGCCCCATGTAAATAATTATCTACACATATGTACATATGCAAATTGTGTGGGCTTTAATGAGAAAAAACGCGCATCGATAAAAACTGGGAAACATTCAAGATTAAAGAGAAATAGTTGTAAAGTTTCCCAGTTTTTAGTATATCATTAAGAGATTACGATTGTGCCTAAAAGACTGCACTTATTCGGAATTATGGAATCGACTTCAGAAGAGCTGAAAATGCTGAACCCATACAGTATACATACGTTTATATAGATTCAATTATAGAGATGTGCCCTGGCGTCATGCGACTTTCAGTCATGTGACTCGAGAGCAGAGCATCAAAAGGTAGGAAAATAAATAAATCAGGAATATGGAGACAGTATCGGAGCCTATATAACAACTCTATAGCTATATAAATACATATGTATTCTTTTATATCTACTTATCTATCGACTCGTTATCGGCCACTCAAATTCATTAATTGCTATTTCCAATTTATTTTGCAATCGATTCAGATTGTAACGCAGCTACAAATTGTTTATTCATTTGTTATTTGAGTTTCGCTATTGTATTGCCATGAGTGCGACACTCGGCACTCAATATAGTTTATGTAATGAACATACATACATATGTCTATAGTTTATATTAAACACAATTCGGTATAAAAAATTGTAACTAAATACGTATGAATGTGCATGCAGTCATTCTGCTCTGATCGTGGACTCGTCGGATTTCCGAACTGTTTTATCGAACTATTGGATTTCATTGTTATTATTATCTAATTCCACTTAAGTGCACGAATGTGTTTGCAGTAAAGTCAATTGGAATATATCAATGACAATATTCGGAGTTATAATGGGGATTGAATTCAGACTTTCGAACTTTGAATTGTTTACTCTAATCCATAAAATACCTTTCGATGGTTTGTAGTAACAACTAAAACAATATGTATATCAATGATATTATTCGGAATCATAAATTAGTCTGCGCTTTATTGACTCGCTGATATGCGTTCAGATAGAGTTGCGAGCAAAGTCCACAGAGGTATATCAATTATATTATTCAGAATCATAATTGGATCTAAATCCGTCTATATGACTACGAATTATCTTATTGATATGGATATTACTAAAGATTTTACAACGTATTAGGTTATCTACCTGAAGATAACTGTGTATAATGGTAGCAATATGACTCCATGGATTTATAATAAGTATATATGTATCTATATGCCAATTTATCTCATTACATATAAAATATACCAACAATAATCTCAGCTGGACACTGATCTATCTAGATCTTGACTTTCTTGCCGGTGTTTTTAGATTGAAGACAGACTGAGAAGTATTCACATTCAAGGAGACGATAGTAGTGAAGAATCGGTTCATGAAGTTTCCAAATTATAGCAATTGTGAATTTCTTAAACCGCATAACGAGAACCGTCTTTGACTTTAGTAATGATCTAAGCCCAAAATGTAAAACCCAAAAATATAAGCCTATATTAATAGGCTTAAAATCGGGATAAATGCTATATAGGTTTACTTAAGCCCCTATATGAGTGTAGTCAAGAGACAAGGGACAAGATCTTAACCTATTGATCTATTACTCTTTTGCTATTGTTCTTATTGAAGTACTCGAATTCGAAGTGTGCGTCACTATGCCGTTATTTTCGAGAATCAAGTGCAATGACTCGCTATAGATCAACGATTTCAGGGGAATTTCATACGCCCGACCACCCCCAACAAAAAGTCGCTGTCCCTTTGTCCAAGCCGCATGCAAATTGAGTGCTGTGCGTTGTTTATAGCAAAAACGTGATCGGAACGACTCTAGTGGGTTGCTCTGATCGAACAAGCTCGACTTGTCGCTAATTTCGAGAGCTGATTGTTGGCAGAAAAGTGGAAAAAAAAAACCTAGTTAGTTTGTATTATAAACTACAGTTGTAAATGTTGATCATCTCGCTCTGAAGTTTTTGACACGTCTCGGCGCCTTATCGGACTCCGGCGCAGTCCGGATCCCAGTAGCAATTCGTCTATCTGGCTAAGTGGGTAGCTGGCCAAGTGGCTTAGCCCTGCATCAATTAGATAAGTGAGTTTTAGTTAGAGCCGTGTGCAGATAACTTGGCCAACATGCAGAGGCACTTTGATAAGCCACTTGAACTTTATGAGAGGGAATAGCTTCGTGACGGGAAGTGCTTAGAGCTTAGCGCTGCTTCAGCGCTGTCATTGCTGCTGCTGCGTCGTTATCAATTGGCATTAGGCTTATCTAGTCGCTATATAAACAACACACAGCCAGACAACAATAGATATGTGGCCAACGATGCTCCAAGCACGAAATACAACTTGATGCAGGCCATTTTGCTTAGAAACTGGAGAGCACCATTAAAGGACCTTAATACTTTGGATAGTTTTTCGATTATTTCCATTCCCTTTACAGGCGTCTTACTCTTACTCTTACTCCCCTGTAACCTATCTCGATCGGGGGTCTCAGAATTTGAAAATCTTGTAAGTGATGGTACCGCTCTACCTATACAAGTGAATATCTGTGCTTGTATATCCTGAACCCAGCGAAAGCCGTGCTGTACCGATCTATCCATAAATGACAATGAATAGCTAGAGTTAACTCTATGTTCGATGGTTCGAACCATCCATAAATGACTGTGCATATCCTAAACCCACCTAAGGTAGAGGTAGGTAGGTCGATAGAGGATGGATTTAGGATATACATAGGAATGCAACGATGGCGATGAACGGTAAATATGTACTTTTTAAAGCTATATATTCTTGTATACAACATTCAGTATCAACTGTTTTCTCAAATGAAGTTCTTTGAGTTGGATCTTCAAAGATAATCCAAAACTATTTAACATCTTGAGGTATCCCATTTACCATGTGCCTTGGATAACTTTCTGCATTCCCTTCAATTTGAAAATAGAGTTATTTTATTTGTGCAGAAGGTATCAACAAGGTATTAGCTAGTCGACTACTCCTCACTGGAGTATGATAAGTTGGTTTAGTGGTAGTAGCTAGTCCCACTAGATGCCTTACGGCTTACAGGATTACATGGGTATACAAATAGATAAAAGTACTTTATAATTGGGTATTCCAAGACACTATCTAGCAACGCTATGTCTACAATTTCAGGGCTGTCCCGGCCAGGTATGTATATCATGCTTATAGTTGCCCAACCTGTAAGTTAATGGGAAATACAATAGATTATTAGTAATTGGGGTCACAATTTAAATTCACTTAAATTGCGCCTTTATTTATTTAGTGTTTTGTTAAACAATTTACAATAAACGCGGTCGCTTGCATTTCCAGTTGTTCAGCTAGCCTAGATACAATACGGTGGCTGCAGATTCTAGAAACTAGAAGCTCTATTATACTGTGATCCTTTCGGCTCAAATACATAGAGAGGTGCAATACATTTAGCTATGCTCAGCACGACTGATTCGAATACCTTACTCGGGGGCTATTATTATTATTAAGTTAGTTATTAATTTATGAATTTGTTTATCTGTTTATTTAGTTATTTAGTTATTTGTTAGTTGCTGCTGTTAGTTACTTTGATTTAGTTGTATTTTCATTTCTTTATTTGTGTGTATTCGCTTTGGCATTTACGATTACCCGAGACAATCTTGACGGGATTGGGTAAACATAAGTTCTAGGTAAATGTAAATGTAAATCATGCACTTAATAGCGAAGTAATGCAAAAAACAACAACAATAACAACAAAAAATACTTCGACTCAAATTGCTTAAGTAGATTTTGTTTAGAGGTTTTGTCTCTCCCTTATTTAAGTTTTTTCTTATTTTTTTAGTGGTTTTCTCATATGGTTTATGTACTCTTATATAGTTTATATTAGGTTTTTTTTTTTCACAGAACGGTGGGCAATGGAGGAAACAATAACAAAGTACGTAAAAAGTTTTCCAACATTTTTTTTTTTTTTGTGTTTGTATGTACTTTTTTCCATCACGCAAATGAAATCGTAAAACAATAAGAAAAACTTAAATAACAAACATTTTTATCCATCCACATATATAATACTCGTAAAAAGCCAATTCAGCAATTGTAAACATTTATATAGTTCGCTTATCCATTTTTACTTGACTTTGTTTTTGTTTTTGTTTTCGTTTTTATTCTGTATTTAGTTTAGTATAAGTTGCTTGAAATTGATTTAAATTTGACTACCGACACACAGAAGACGCACATTGAGATTGTACTTGAATACAATATATTTTATAATTAATAATTATATTGTTTGCTGCTGCTGCTGCTTTTGTATATGATTTCATTTTTTTCTTTTTCATTTTTGTTTTGTTTTTAAATTAGACACCGCTTTACATTTACAAACATACAATAAATACAATACAATTACATACACAAAGAGATTTTCGGGTTTCATTCTACATTTTTCAATTAATAATCGCCGCCTGAAAGCAGGCAACGCTTTAATTTATCTATTTTATTTTCCATTCCTCTGCTCCATGTCGCGTGCTCAGAGAAGCATTTACGTGTGCGTGTGTGTGTGTGTGTGTACACATACATAATATATATACTAACTTCACATCTTGCATGCATGCACGTTCATCTGTCTATGTGTGTGTGTGTCTGTGTGTGTGTGTGAGCATCGATTTGTGAAACTGAAGAAAACGATTGAGTTGATTGATTGCCCTGTCGTCAAGCATTGACTCATTCGCATATACAAATATAGTACATATGTATGTGTATATGTGCGTCTCTGTTTAGCTATGATGATTTCTAATCCACTCTCTAGCTATCTCTCTCTCTCTCTCTCTCACTCGCCCGTTCTCTCAGTTGCATTCACATCGCATAACATATTTGACGTTAGCAAAGCTCGTAATAAATTTAACGTAACTTCTTCTCTAGCTCTCTTTCTCCTTCCAACACTATGTGATCCTCATAAACACACACACGCACAAGTCAATATACACACATGCACAAAACACAGCACACACTAAGCAGAGGCGTGCAAATGAAATAAAATGTAAAATAATAACAGTCACGGCTTTAGTTGTTGCGTTTGGCGATATGTGAATGTGTGTGTGTGTAAAACAGGCGAACAAAGGAACAGAGCAACATAGGAATATAGGAACAAATGGGAACGCACTGCAAGAGGCGCTGCATATGTGTGCGTTAGTTTAACTATTAATGACAGAGCGAGCGAGATAGAGCGAGAGAGAGAGAGAGCGGGGATTACTACATACATACGTATGTTTGTAAATAAAGAATGGAAAAGAAGAAATTGCCAGTTTTCTTTCATCTATGATTTGAATTGATTGATTCAATTTGTTCGTCTAGATTGAACGCCGTTAGCTTCGTAACATGCTAATACAAGTAAGTATAAGTATTAGTATAAGTTTAGGTATAAGCATAAGTATAAGTTTAAGTATATGTAGGTATAAGTTGAAGTACGTGAATGTACTCGGCTCTCAGTGGTATTCTTTTCGCTTTCGCTTTCGATTTCGATTTCGCTTTTGCATTTGCTTTAGTTTTATTGTTTTTTGTTATGCTAATTACCTTACTGATTATTACTCTTGAAACGTATGTGTGTGTGCGTACGTGTGTGTGTGTGTGTGCGTGTAATTCCCACGTATGTACGTTCGTGTTCTCTGTTGTTTTGGTGTTATCGTTTACAGTTAGACAATGGCAAAGCATCGTTGAACGTGTGGCTGCAACATGCTATGCATCCTTTTGCGGCGATTGCTTTTTACTCCTAACTTTATCTTCATCAGCTGTATTCCTGTTTCGAGAAGCTCTTGGCAGTTTCTTTTTCGATAGGATTTAATGAGTTGACTTTCGAATTGGGCCGAAACGAGGAAGCGGATAATGGCTAAACGGAGTCGTCCTAGCTCATTGGGCTTAGGACTGCAACGTGTCGATCGGTTAACAAAACGAGACGTTAAGAACACACGCGACCTAGTGGTAATTGGTAGGTTATTATGTAATAAGTAACAACGTCTAATATACATTGATTCGAGTATGCGTCCGAGTATATGAGCACTACATACAGTTCCGAAACATTACAACAAGCACACAATGTGATCCTGACACTGATCGCCATCCGGCCACCTAGCCACCTAGCCACCTGGCCACCCAGCTAACCAGTCATCCAACGACTGATCACACACACAAAAAACAATGGCTCAGCCGGAGCCGAGGCCGAGTCCCGCGACAGGCAAATTCCGGAGCGTATCTCAACGTTTCACGCCAAAGAGATTAGGTATTGACTTGACCTTCTTGCGGGAACAGTTGACGTAGTCCTTGTACATTTCGGAGCGCAGATAGCGCGAATACGAATCGCTCTTCATCAGGTGATAGACGTGCGAGGCGGCCACATCGAAGCACCAGCGATTGGGGCCATTTGGCGAGTTGACAGCTTCCCGGGCCAGTTCCACGGATTTGGAGTCCACATTGACCGGGCACGGCGCATCGGGGGCGAGAAACTCTTGCCAGATCTTTTGTATGGCCTCTTTGATTTCGGACTGTGGCAGCGCCTTCATCTCCTGCACCGACTCCCAGAATCTGCACAGCACAGCAAGAGAGCAGGTATAAATAATTGGATAGGGATTTCCGCAGTGGATGCGTAACTCACTTGAGATTTTCGCCGCTGTATTCCTTTTCCAAAAACTTTGTGAATTGATCCCGTCCAATGGGGTCGTTAAGCAGCTCCCGCAGGCTGAAGGCCCATCGCTTCACCCGGCGTACAGGAACATCTTTGCTACTTGGAGAGACAGAGCGCGATGTGAATTCTATTCGAGGAGCAGAGGCTTCGGGAGGCTTACCTATTTTTCTCGGTATCCCACATCTCGGTGCTGTCCGTTTGCCATGGATTGGGTAGCTCCGGGGAGGTTAAGAAGTAATCGAACTCATTGTACTGATCGTAGTAGGCAACCAAACTGGAAAAAAGGTTCATCAAAAACCAGGTCAAACGAGCATCTTGGCTACTCACGCTTCGGCCGCTTTGGACACTTTGATTGTGCGCCGTTCGAGCTTCTGTTTGCGCAGCGCAATGATGCGGGTCAGCTGCTCGACGGGATTCTTGGCCACCGAGGCGCCAGCGGAGCCGGTGCCATGGCTGGAGCCGCCGCGTCGATACGCCTTCTTAATGTCTATCTCGGTGGTATTGACACAGCCCGGCATGGGCCGATGCACATCCCAAAAGGCTCGCTCCTGCGAATCCAACACCTTCCGCTCCAGCTTGTCGCGCTTCTTGGCCACTTTGCTCTGTGACTCGGCCTGGCAGTTGGTCAATTCAGATATAATAATTAACTGTGAGGTAGATATCAAATGATAGCCCACTCACCTGCATGAATATGAATTCCCATTTGCGCGAGAACATCTTCTGCAGCTTGGCCAGATTCTCGGCCTCGTAGTCCGCCAGCTCCAGGCGCGTCTTGTTCTGCATCGTGCGCTTGCACAGATACACCGCATAGTCCGTATTCTCCGGCTCCCAGCAGTTCGATGGCCAGAAATATGGCGTCTGAAATCTAGAGCAACAAATTTTAAGTTCCAAACTGATTTTCGAGCTGCGTCTAAAAGTAGGCACCGCCGACTCACCTGTAGAATGTGCCGTCGTTCTTCACGGTCAGCGCATGATCGTCAATGGGGAAAATGTAGCCGTGCGAGCTGAGCAAGTGGGCAAAGTGGAGCGCCTCTGTGACATCCTCGACGTCAAAGTTCTTCAGTATCCAGGCGACCAGATCGGCGCCCGTAAACACCGATGGCACCTTGCTCATGAACGCCTTTACCGTGCGCACCGCCACGCCACCAGACTCTGCCTGCATCTTCTCAATGATCGCCTCCATCTGTAAATATTCAATAATATTTCGAAATTGAGTAAGTGCGTAAACATTCCTCTATATGCTAACTAAGCTATGTTAAGCTGATGTTAGTTAACAGAATATTATTGTAGTGTTAACTAATGTTATTCAAATTCTATTTTCATGGATAGTCTAACATTTAATATAACTAGAATGGCTGGCAAATAAAGTACCTCACCGGGTTGGTAGTGTTATTGATAGGCATTATTTGTTTAGGCTATATAATACACTTTAATTGTATTTAAGTTGTGAAAAACTTTTATAATAAATAAATAAATCAAGATTGGGTTTTAGTTGTATTTCGATTTTGTTTTCTGTTGTAACTTCGAAAGTGATCTTTCTACCATGTCTATAATTGGTAGGAGTAATAGGAATATTAACGAGTGTTGGAGAAATCATTTTGAATTCAATCGATGCAACTTGAACTTTAAATATCTTGAAATTTAAAGAAATAAAAAGTAACTTTTGTTATTATTATATGAATGACCCTCAACATCGAGTCATGGCCTAAGAATGCAGGAAATATTTCCTTTTACTTGGTATGAGCCTATTGTATACTACATATATCTCTTTCTTTCCCTAATCTAAGTAATCTCTTTGCACTCTACTTTAATTTTCGTTCATTTAAAGAATGACATTAATAATATTAGAAATGTATGTATATTATAATAAATAGTTCCGTAATAAAATTCAAGTTCTATAGAATTTTATAATACTCAATCTTAAATCTCTGCTATCCATCTATCTATAGAATAAATGCAAATATACTTTCTGAAAAAGTATAGTATAAAATCTCTATAGATAACAATATTACTCTGCAGATCTATGATCTCCAAAACGCCAAAGAGCTGTCAGTAAAGTAGTATACCCTATGGCAGGGTAAGGCAATTCCCGGTAAGAAATTTCAAGAGCAAACGAAATCGTTTTCTATTTTGGGCAGTGTTTATGTTATTACGAACTGAGATATCTGCGCTATTGGCCTTTTGCGAAATAGTGGAAATCTTTCCATAGCCTCATAGGTCTAACATATGTCTATATCGATTCGTCTAGATTATTGCATTAAAATACTTTATTCGATTCGCTACGCACCTTCTTGTAGACGAGTATGTTGGGCGCATCTTCGTTTTTGCTGCCGCGCTGATGGTGCGGCGGCTGCTGCGGCACGGACGGCGCTGCCGGCGGCTGAGACTGTGCGGACTGCGACTGCGATTGCGACTGCGACTGCGACTGCGATTGCGATTGCGATTGCGAGGATGAGGAGTGATGATGATGATGATGATGATTGCTGCCCACGGTGAGCAGCCCGCTCGACTTGGTGGTGGAGGTGCCGCTGCCACTTGGCGCCGTTGCATCCCGTATGCTCACCGTCTTGCTAGACGGCGGGGGCGTGGCAGCGGCAACAGTTGCCGTGCAGTTGTTGCTATTGCTACTGGCGCTGCTGCTGCTGCTGCTGGCGCTGTTGCTGTTGCTGGTGGTGTTGTTGGTGGCTGAAGCAACTGCAATTACCTCGCTGCTGTTCGCATTGGCGTTGTCCACCAGCTGCTGTACCGGCTCAGCAATTGTTGCAGCTACGGCAGCAACTGTTGCCGCTGCAGCATCTGCTGTTGCAGTTGCATTGTTGTTGCCATTCGACACTGAGCTGCTAACTGTTGTTGTTGTTGCTGCTGCTGTTGTGGCCTCTGTTGTTGCTGCGACTGTTGCTGTTGTTGTTGTTGTTGCTGTAACAATTTCAGTTGCCTCTGCTGCTGGGATGGCTACTTCGGTTGCCGCTGGGGCTTCAACTGCTATTGCTGGTACAGGAGTGACCGTTGGTTCTGGAGCTGGAGCTGGGGCTGGAGCTGGGGCTGTGGCTGGGACTGGGGATGGCGCTGGCGCTGGCGCTGGGACTGGTGACTTCGGTGCACTGCTCATGGCCAGCGCATTGGTTGCTTGCGTGCTGCTCTGTGTTTTGTCCGCCTCCGAGTTCATTGTTACCATTGTACACCTGCGTGCTGCTGGTTGCTCGTCTGCCACAGGCTATTTATAAATGGGCCGCCCGGCAGCCAGACTTCACTTGCTGCTATTTTGGACTCGTTGTCCCGTTATGTATCCTTTGGCGTGCGTTATCGACTTGCTGTCCGTGTGCGTGCGTGCGCGCGTGTGTGTGTGTGTGAGTGAGTGAGTGTGTGTCAGCGATTTAGTCGTTCACTGAATGGATATCTCTGAGTGACTGCGTGTGTGTGTGTGTGTGTGTGTGTGTGTGCGTGTTTGTGCGTGTTCGTAGCTATGCGCGTTGGTATGTGTGACTCGCACACTGTATACCGACAACAGCAGGCTGAGTACTGCTGCAGCTCCCACTCGAGTTTGTTCTCAACTGCGCTCTGTTTCATTTATCCAGTTCCATAGTTTTGCAACGCTCGCCGCATTTGTCTCCAGCCGTCTGGCGTAGGCGCCACTTTAGCCTTTTCGCTGCTGCTGCTGCTCGCTATCGCAATTTTTGCTTGCATAAAAAAGCGCAGCAGAAGCGCTCAACACACTCGCACGCACTCGCACATACACGCACAGCACACACACGGACACGCACAGGCACAGGCACAGGTACACGTACACGTCGTATACGCACCCACACACGCACGCACGCACGCACGCACACACACACACACGCGCTTTTCCAACTCTCCGCGACCTCCTCGGCAAGTGCGCAATTTTCGCTTTCAATAGCTTTTTTAATTAGTTATTTTCAGGCGGACAGGCCTCAATGTGTAATAAAATTCAATTTTGTTCCTTTTCGTTTGGCTCCCTGGCAATCGCTGCTGCTGCTGCTTTACTGCTTTACTGCTGTTACTGTTACTTTTGCGTTTGCTTTTGCTGCTGCTCTATTGCCTCGACCAGTGGCTCTGCTGTTGCTGCGCTTCTTCTTCTTCTTCTGCTGATTTGCCTTTAGCTGCTTCCTCTTTCTCTTTTTTTTTTTTTTGGCGTTAGCCTGTAATCATTTTACGGCTGCTAGGCACAGAGGAGGTGTATCGTGGTGGGCGGGGTGGCCAAAGTCAATTCAAGTGCCTCTGCTTATTTCGTGTGCGTCGTTCACGTTCTCGTCGCGGCTTCGTGCCTTATTATGAGGCGCTTCCTGTAGTCGATTTGCTGTTGCAATCGATTTTTGTTTGCCCAACCTCCTACCGCCTGCTTCAGCAATACACACACACGCACTCACACACCCACACGCACGCAAACATTCGCAACGCTGGAACGTACACCCACATAAGCACGCCCACATACAATGACGCGAGTGCGCTCTCTTTGGCTCGCTTACGCTCTTTGTGCTGTTCACGCTCTCTTTGTTCTTATTACTCCAGCCCCAGCCAGCTGTTGTCACGCACCAGGGCTACATGCTCATTGAAAGCAATGCGCCGGTCACACAATCTCCCTCACAAATGAAAAACGTTACAATTTAAATTTTTAATTGCTTTATTTAAATGAATATGATTTTCGGCTACACTTATATGTAAATAATTTTGTTATAGATAACCAAAAAAAAAAAAAAATTTTTTTATATAAAATATATATGTATATATGCTATTTATTTATATATAATTGAAAGTTCTGTTATTTGCTTATGTGCATTAAATTAATTTATAGTGAACTTATTATTATGGCTTTTATACAAATTTGTGCAGAGTTTTGCATTCTAGAATTTGAAAAACACACGAAAATGGTCGGCTTATTTAAATAAATAAAAAAAAATTGTTAAGTAAGTTTGTGTTGTAAGTTTATAAACAGGACAGTTGCACAAATAACAGTAGTCAGGGTTATCTTTTGTGCTCCTCCTGTTGCTTAAGACTAAATTCTGTGTAGCACCCAAATAACGCATTTCTCTCGCTTATTTGGCATACACAAATCATATCCTTAATATATTTACAACAGTTTTATGTTTTTATCAATATGGAATACATTTGCATTCGCAAATATATATTTATATATATATGCAATATAGTTCAGATTTATAATATATATATAATATAGCTTACACTGCATGCGCATAGCTTGTGAAGTACACAAACATTTTTGCATTTCTTATTGGGTTGCTAAATAAGAAACAGATGTGACCAACTGTATTCAAAATATTCAATATCAAGTTGAGTTGTTGTTGGCTGCCAGGGCTGGGTTATGTAACGTAACGTATGCTATCGATTTGTTGTTGTTTTGAATGAAGTTTTTGGGGAATCGGAACCAAAATCGGAGTCGGAGCAACTCAAACTGAGACTGAGACTGTGTGTGAATGAATCATTGACTATTTCATCTACTAGTTCCCTCGACTGTGAACTGGCGGCTCAACTTGGCCCCCACCAACGGCTTTTTACTTTAGATCACATTTGAACATCTGCTGGGCCTAGGCCTGCTCCTGCAGCTGGGCGCGCGACTGTCGCACAGGCCGGTCAGACCACAGCGAGGCCTGGCCCCCGTTCTGCGCCTGGTAGGAGAGCGGCGGCGGGCCCAGCTGCGCCTGCGGCACCAGCTCTGCCTGCGGATTGAACTGATTGTTGGTATTGTAGTTGACCAGGATGTCGCTGGCCAGGCTGTGGCCAATATTGACGTTACGGTCCGGATAGTACTGCTGTTGTTGTTGTGGCTGGACTTGAATCTGTTGATGCTGCTGCTGCTGCTGCTGCTGCTGGTGCTGGTGCTGGTGCTTGTTGCTCTGGCGCCAGTGCTTGTGCTGCGGCACGGGCAGCAGGCGGTAGAGGGGCTCCGGTCCGGGGCCGCTCGGGTAGCTGGGCACAAAGTACGGCGGATAGGGATGCTTTGCGTTGCCGTGGCGCAAACGCTTGAACTGTGGCGGAGGCGGCGGCGGCGGCGGAGGAGCGGGACGCTGCCAGTACTGCAGTGGAGCCGGTGAGGGCGGACGCAGCTGGTACTTGGCCGGACGCGGCTGCAACTGATTGTCCAAGTAGGATGGCGGCAGGGGCGTGCTGTACACGCTCTGCTGGCCATCGTAGGGCAAGGGCGACGGCAACGGCAACGGCGACGGCGACGGCGATGGCGACTGCAGCTGCAGCTGCAGCTGCTGCTTGCCGACTCTCAGTTGACGCTGGCGCTGCAGCAGGAGCGAGTCTGGCAGATAGGAGGAGTCCTGCTCCAGGCCCGGCTGTATGGTCGGCTCCAGTTGCAGCTGCAGCTGCTGGTGCTTGCCCACACGCAGCTGACGCTGGCGTTGCGGCTGCGGCTGGTAGACAATGGCCTTGAAGGCGTTTTGGTCCTGCTCGTCGGCACTGTAGTTGACCATGGGCAGGAAGGGCTGCCTGTCGAAGTCGGGCGGCTGGAAGCGGGACGTCACTGGTGCGGCAATGAGGTTGCTTCTGAGCAGCTGGCCGAGCGCCGCATCGTACTCCGAGTGCAGCTGGACGCGTGGCTTGGGCGTAATGCTAACCACGGCCACATCGTTCACGGGACTCGGCGGAGACTTGTAGTGCGGACGCTTGGGTGGCTTCGTGGCCAGGAAGTCGTTGATCACATTCGACTTGAGGGAGGATGGCTGACGCTTCGCCTCAAAGTACTCATAGTATATGGGATTCGATTTGGACAATGGCGCCTGCTCGCGATCCCGGTCCCTATCCCGTTCACGTTCCCGTTCCCGTTCCCTGCCCCGTTCCTCTTTCACCCTCTCGTTGGAACGCTCTGTGCTGGGCACAAACACCAGCTGGGCGGGCGGCTGTGGGCGTGGCGTTGTCGGCTGATAGTTAATGGGATAAATGGGTATGGGCACCGCCACCGGCACCGGCACGCGCTCCACGTACTTGTTCGGCGGTTGCTGCTGCTGCTGAGGCTGTGGCTGGTGGCGTGTTGCGGGCGGCAGATAACCGATGGCATTGTACTTGACCGACAAGCGTGACGGAGCTCGTGTGGTGGTTGTGCTGCTGGTGGTGGTGCTGCTGCTGGTGGTGGTGGTGCTGGTAGTGCTAGGCGTAGTGCTAGTTGTGCTGCTATACGGACGTCGCGTTGTAGTCGAAGTGGTCGTCGCCTCCAAGAGGGTAAAGTGATCTGGCGGCGGGGGTAGCACAATGCCGGGCACCAAGGGCCCCGGCGGCACCGGATTCGTGTAGTTGCTTCGGTAGACAAAGCTGTAGGCGGGCGGATAGTAGAGCGAGGGATCGTCCTCGTCAAAGTCGCTGATGTTGGCGTGCAGCGCGCCTGGAGCAGAGACGCTGCCATTCGCGTGGAGACCATTGATGAGCCAGGGCCCGAGCAGCGGACTCCTTAGCACCGTGTTGGGAGTCGGACTGGGATGTGGATGGGACGGCGATTGCTGGGCCAGCGTCTCGTTGTTATAGAGCAGCCAGGGCGCGTAGGGCGTCGGGTAGACGTAGCTGGGCTCCGGGTCAGCTGTCTTAGGCGACGCATACGCTCCCGGCCGGGCAGCAGGATGCGACCCCTGGCCGTGGGCAGCTCCATGGCCCTGGCCGTAGGCCGCGTGCTGGCCCACAGCGGATAACGTTGCATTGACAGCTGGCGTATGGAGGCTCTCGATTTGATTATCTCGGATAATTTGCAGTGGCCCATGCGGCTCGAGCTGCACGGGAAAGGGAGGCGGCACCACCGGATTCGCCGGCAGCTTGATCTGTCGCGGCGGCGCATCGTAATCATCAATGGCTGGCCACGGCTCGCTGTCGCCGCCATTGAGCTCGGCCTCATTCAGGCCGCCGCCCTTGATCACCAGCAAGTGATCCTCGGCCAGCCAAATGTCCTGCTCGTTGAGTCCGCCAAAGTTGCGCTCGTTGTCCTGTGGCACCTCCGG
Organism: Drosophila aldrichi; assembly: GCA_035045965.1. Classification (NCBI taxonomy): domain Eukaryota; kingdom Metazoa; phylum Arthropoda; class Insecta; order Diptera; family Drosophilidae; genus Drosophila; species Drosophila aldrichi. The sequence goes on along the minus strand of JAWNOM010000320.1, from coordinate 2,669,828 downwards.
ATTGCGTGCGTAGCTCAGCACGCCCGGACGCTTGGGCACACGACGAAAGAGCTCCTTCTCAATCAGGCCGTACTTGCCATCGCGCACCTGATCCGCCAGAGTCTTCTTCGCGTCCTCCTTACCCTGTTTGCCTAGACCCTTGCCGCTGGCCGACTCCGCCTCCTTGCCGGACCCGGCACTCAAGCGCAGTATGCCATTGTCCCAGTTATCAAAGTCATCCGGCTCACTGAGCAGCGCCTCGTCGTCATCCTGCTCCCGCTCTGGCGCCGTTGACGGCGATGGAGACGGCTTAGCCAGGCGATAAGTGCTGCTGGCTTTGCGTCGTTTCGTTGAGGCTGGACTGGGAGTTGTCGTTGTTGTTGTTGTGGTAGTTGTTGTTGCTGTTGTTGGCGCTGTGGTTGCTATTGCAATGCTCCTGCTGCTGTTGGCGCTCACCGCAGACACCTCATAGGTGGAATGGCCCTGCGCATTGTGAATGTGTCCGGCCACCAGGCGCTGGATCATGCGCGGCCTGCAAACGAAGATTAGACACGCAGTTAGACATGGAAACAGATCGAATCAATGGCGGCGCCCGAAATGGGCAGACGCCTAAAAACCAGCCAAGTCTCAGCCAGATGTGAATGCGTGACAAGACAGACAAGAGCTGACGATTCGAAGACTATTTATTGCCCCACTAAACTAGTTTCATAGACGTAAGCTAGACTATAGATGGCTAATGGCTAGACCATGGACGAATATAGAATTCATTACAATCAAAAAACAGTCCAAGAGTGTTGGGGTTAGGACTGCACTGAACCTCTTGAGATGCGTCTCTTCGGGAAGCATCTTTACATCTATGTATACTAAAGGAGAGTCTAAAACTGAAGTATGAACAGATAACGGAAATTATGTATTAATCGAACCAGTTTCTATTTATTTCGAATAAACGGAGTGGAGGCGGAGAGATGAAAAGTTCTAAATTGATATAGTTATTTGCCCTATTTATGTAGAATCCGGTTATAACGACTCCGCTTAAAGCGTCCAACCGGTTATGTCGACGAAAAATCTGGTCCCCAGACAAACATTTCTGAGCAAACTTATACGGTTATAGCGACATCCGGCTATAACGACGCAAAAACGACGGTCCCTTGAGTGTCGCTATAACCGGATTCTACTGTATATAAATTGTATCATATGGTGTCATGCATATCAATACGCTCATAAAAAGTCATATGTATATCTAAGGAACAATCAAATATGCCCTGTAAGTCTCTCAGTCTGAGCTTTAGTCCCTAGGATCCATCAATCAGCAATGCCATCATTAACTATATATGTATTATGTTTTTGCTTCTGATATACCTAATATACCCCCTATTACAACAGATACAGGGTATTCATGTTTAGTCTAAATCTGTTTCCCATTTAAAAGGCTTCCCAACTGCTACATCTATTTAGCCTTATTAGCATAAGCTAATCGTGTCACGACTGCTTGAAGCAACTTGTGCTCGTGTCACGCGCTCATCTGCATATGCCAGCTCAAGTCAAGCTAAAAAAAGATCAAGCAAAAGTGGAACTCACGTTTTGTTGGGATTGGAGCCGTTGCGCGGCCTGGAGGACAACGAGGACAGCGTCTGACGCGACTGCGGCCAGCCACTGGCGCTGCTCGTGCTGAATGACTCCGATGCGCTGGGCGTTGGCGTGTCACGTGGCTGGCGGGCGGCTCTGAAGCTGCTGCGGCTGCGACCACGCCCATTGCCAGCTGGAGCTGGCGTCGTCGTCGTCGTCGTGGTTGTTGTCGTGGCACGACGTCGCTGCTGGCGCACCGTTGCTGGCGGCAGAGGCGTAGTGCTACGCCCATGGCCATCGTCCATGGGCATCGTCAGTGGCGGACGCCGTCGGTGCGGCGCTCGCAGCGTTGGCGCCTGTGTGCTGGTCGTCGAGGAGGCGCTCGCATAGCTGGTCGTGCCTCTGCCGCGTGACACAACGGGACGCGTGGACGCATCGCCTTCCGCTGCCACGGCGGCTGCAGCTGCTGCCGCTGCTGCTGCCACAGCCAGCAGAGCTATCACTGTCAAGTGCAAGGTTAAAGATGTCATCTGTGAAGAGAAGCAAAACGAACGGTAAAACATGCATGAGTATTGGTGGTTACATGACCTAACGGTAAGTCGCAGCTGCACAGGCACCGTTACGTTTTCGCGTTACGTTTTCGATTCGATTCGTTTTCAATTATGCAACTGCGTGGTTGGAAACGAGTCGAGTGGTAGTCGACAGTAAAATACCCTATGTTTTTGGCTAAGCGCCTTTTAGTCTAGCTGTGAAACGAGGCTGTGTGAGAGGATTTTTGGAATGACACAAATTCATTTGTAGGGCAAAAGTGCTAGATGAAAAAAAAAAACATAATAAAAAAATCAGTCAATGAAAATGTATGGTAACATAAGACAATTTTAGCTATGTATATAGAATTTTTTCTGCTTACGTGATAAAATTATATAAATATATACATAAATCATATAAATATATATGTATATTGTATAAATCATTTTCGCTTACATGAAAGAATCATATATACATAGTTAAATAACATTTCATTCTGGAATATGTCTCATATGAACAGATTAGCTAAGTCAATATATGTTATTAGAATCTTAGCGATATATGTATGTACTTAAATATGGTTTATTTCTTCAATATTATTATTATTATATTTTAATGTAGGTTAATGTGGGTTAATTATTCTTCCATCAAATCACTTAATAAGACTACTATTCAATTTTAATTAGATAGAAATACTAAATTTCAATTGCCAAACTTTTACTTGTATAAAAGTTCAAGCTGCTTATTTGTTAGCTGTTTCAATAAGCCATATATGCATACTGGAATATGTCTCATATGAACAGATTAGTCAAGCTATCAATATATCTTAGAATCCTAGCGATATATGTACTTAAATATGGTTTATTTCTTCAATATTATTATTATTTTTTAATGTAGGTTAATGTGGGTTAATTATGCTCCCATCAAATCACTTAATAGTCTTAGTTCAATTTCAATTTGATAGAAATGCTAGATATAATTCAAGCAATTAATTTGTTAGCTGTTTCAATAAGCCATATATGCATACTTGTACAATATAATCAAATCAACAATCGAAATAAATACTTCATATATATACTTAAATAATAGATAATAATCATAATAATCTATAGCATGAGTGCTAATATGCCCCTTCTATGCATGCTGCCGTACAGGGTATAATAGCGTTCAGGTTCGTTAAGCTTGCATTGCGCTTGTTCAGCGTCAGTTCAGCTCAATTCAATGCATTTCATTCCATTTGATTTCCTTTCATGTCATTCCGATTCCATTCCGTTTCGTTTCATGCTGCTTTACCTGCCTGCGCATCTTTGATTTCGATGCGCTCAAGTGCATCGCGCAATGCATTTGCCATCGTCTGTGTTTTGTTTTTTGTTTTTTTTTTTTTTCAGTTATTTATTGTTATTGTTGTTTTTACAGCTGCTGCTGTTAGCTTTGCGCACGCGCCAAGTTTCAATTGCCATTTGTAGCTGTTGTTGTTGCTGTTGTTGTTGTTGTTGCTGTTGCTTCGCTCATGTTAATTAGCTTCGCTCAATTGATAAATGGGCAAATGCGCGGCTTTTGGGGCTCGGCTCGTCGTCTTTGATGATTTGTGGGCTGTAGCTGAGTTTGGGCCTGCTCTGCACACCGGCAGCTGGGGGACTTCAAAGAGCACTTAGTTATGTGATTACTCATTGCAATTGAAATGGTAGATGGTAAACGGTGTACGATCATCAATTTGAGACCCATTTCGGTATTTATTTTTACTCGGTTTACCAATTGCTCTGCGATGGCTTGTTTACAGTTTTACTTAACATTGTTGGGATTAAGTAATTTTGGGCTGTTAATTATTGGATAGCTGACGGAATCTTGAGGGTTTACCAAGCGAAAATCTGATTGGTTTTGGTTTGGTTTAAGTGAGTTTACAGCTCGAGTGTGTCAGAAATAAGATGAAGATAATCATATAAATATGTATATACATATAGAAAAGTACATGACAGATTATCTCTTAAAGTTCGAATCACAGATTAAATATTATAATGATTGAGGCAAGATTTCTGATTCAAAAGTATTTCATATCTAGGAATAATTTGACTGAAACACTACAGAACAGAAGCCGAAGAAGGATTGCGGTCGGTTGATCATAGTGTACAATTGATATCTGTAGTACGGGCTCTGTACCAGGACTTTATTGGTACACTGTTACATATGTAGATGTCTACATATTGATGTATGTCTGTACTTATAAAATATGAAGACATATGTAAGCATAATGTCAATTAAGTTGAAGTTCAACGGAATGGAACATACTGGAATTAGGCTTAGAATACAGTGAGTTGAAATTTGGTCTTATCTATTTTCTCTTTGCAGAGCGCGCTTCCTGCTCTAGCAATTCCTCTTGTTCCCGATTCCGATCCGCTCTATTTTATTATTCGTCCTTAACGTAATTTACATTTTTATTAAATTGAAGCTCTGTTTTTCAGTGTGCTCTATATCCTAAGTACAGCCGACCTAATTATACTACAACACCTGGTCCTATTTGTATCCACTTATACGGATGATACTGTGCTTGTCAAGAAGCACTGCTGTCACATCAGACATCATTCAGTCGCAGCTCGAGATGGTATATAACCCTCAACACGGAAAGGGTACGTATGTACCCGATCTCAATTCTGCCTGAGTAATGAATCTATTCCTATTCCAGGTCAAGTACAGGCGACTTACTTGTTGGCAATCGATCAAAGCGATTTTAAAGCCTGTATGGACCTATGGGATATGACTTTTTGGAGAAAACTCCTAATTATGCAAAGTTTTGTAAAGAAAACCCTCAGAATTACAAGAAAAACTCTGTTCTATAAGAGATGGGCTTCTCCACTGTATTCTTATCTGGCTGATTTGGTAAAGATTACCTAGCGAGGCTGGACGATCACGTCAGTCCTACGATACCGTCCTCTGGATCTATCCATAAGGGAAGAGTATACAGAAATAAACTACAAATAAATTACGATTATTCATAGGAAATTTGTTGATTTACTCTAGGTCTATTGCAAAGTAGTTCATTCCATTGAGGACTTGCCAAATAACATGTTCAGTAATTTCACTGCAATTGCAGTTGAAGTTGATTTACTGGCCAAAGCCCGTTGGCCAAGTTAACAATTCAATGCGAATTCCGAGCATTTCGAATGCCTTTATGCGCAGAACAATCAAATTATCAGACTTACAAAAAAAAATGTGAGGAAAAAAGAAATAATACGAAAAACAAAACAGAAAAAAAAAAATTTGAAAAAATGTTTAAAAATGAATTGGGTCCAATTTAATCTATGACACCATCGCCCCGAACTGCTTTCAAATAAACTAATTAAATTGAGGTAAAGCAACAAAATAACACAAGAAAAAACAACAACAACAACAACAACAGCAGCAGCAGCAGAAATAAGGCGCAGGCAGTCAACGGCTGCAAAAACAAGCGACTGCAAAGAATTATTTATTGCCAATAGACGAGGCGTCGCTGTCGGCGTCGGCGTCAGCGTTGGCGTCGCGACGTTGCCTTTCATTCAAAATGCAAACGCGCAAGGCTTAGCCTGGAACGTGGAACATATGGAACGTGAAACGTGGAACGTGCGCGGCTGGCTCTATGACGAATCTGAGCGCAACTGCGCAGCCACTACAAACACCGTTAGGCAGCGGCAGCGGCAGCGGCAGCAACGGCGCGAGCGCGCGCACGCGAACAGTTTTCATGTCGAACGATACCCTATGCTAATTGCATGCCAATTGTTGGGTATACCGGCACTAAGTTTTGTTGTATACATTTATTTATTATATATATATATATATATATATATATATATATATATATATATATATATATATATATATATATATATGCGGTATGATTTTATAAAATATTATTAAATATTAAATAATTATATTATTAATTTATTATTTATTTTGTTGTATATATTTATTTATTATTATTTTTTATAAATATTATATATGTATATTTATTTATTAATGTACGTATATTCGGTGTGATTTTATAAAATATTATTAAATATTAAATAATTTTATTATTTATTTAATTTTTGTAAAATACTCAAAATATTCACACACTCTTATACATACAGGACTGTCCATATTCGACGGACTCATCTGGTAGTCCTATATCTTTTGACAAAGACGGACCATTTGAGGAATATCATGTTCCAAAAGTGATATTAACAAATCTACAGAAAACCAGTTAAAATTATTATTATTATCATGATTTAAATTATTATTACAGACGAGTCTCGATAATTCGTACCACGCTAAATCGAAAACCTCTATAATTCGTAAAATATTCTATTCCCTATCCATTACGAATTATCGGGACTCGACTGTATTATGATTAAAAAAAAAAAAAAAATAGATGCAATAGGTTTATGGACAACTTTGTAGAAATATGGACAGCATATCTGAATATGTTTTTATTTATTACTGGATATTATGTTTTTATTAATTTTTATTTATTACTGGGTATTTGCAAGTCGTTCAGCTGTGTTACTATCAGGTTTGTTACTATTTTATTGCCTTATATTTTCGAGTTAAGTTTTGTTATATATAAACATTTTTTTTTCGGTTTTTGGTTTTTGTTTTACATTTGATTGCCAAACAACAATTTGGTTGCTGTTGTTGTTGTTGTTGTCGCTGGTTCTACGTGAAGAAAAAAAGTGCGCTGGACAGGCGCTGCCGTTGACGCTGCCGTCGACGCTGGCGCAGGCGCATTCCGCTGCCTCGAATCCAGTTACGAATCACGTTCCATTTGATTGTCTCAGTTTTTCGGCTTTGGCTTTTTGGCTTTTATAGCATAATTTTTGTTATTGTTGTTACTTTTTCTATTTGGCTGCACTTTGCAGTGTGTGTGTGTGTGTGTGTGTGTGTTTTTTTCTCTTTTTCTTTTTCTTATGTTTTTTGGGCTCGGCAATTGCGCCCACAGTGCGACGGCGACGCCGCTGTCGATGCCGGCGCCGGCGCCTGCACTGGGACACACTCCGAAACGAAAAGTAGAGCCCGAAAACAACTTCAAAACTTTAAGACTTCAACCTGTCGCTTAAAGTTGGCCAATTAGACACGTTCGCAGCGCGTATATGTATGAGTCAACAATCAGCGGCAACAACAACAACAACAACAACAACAACAACAAATTGACAACAAAAAGTAAAATGTTATTTATGATTTTTGATTTCAATTTGTTGTCCTTGATTTGGGTTTGGCTTTTATTTTCGATTTCGTTAATGACTTGGGCGGCTAGTGGAGGCCAGGCCAGCACTTGTGTGGGCGTGAGTGGGCCAGGGAGAGGGGAAACTTGGCATAGAAGCTGTCTAACTAGCGTTTCACAACACTGGAGTAGCAAAGGTAGCACAGCTGGAGGAAACATCGCTAAACGAACGCCTAGAAGTTGCCGCGTCTTACAACACTTTAAAGTTAGTAAAAGTATTTTTCTTTCCTTTTTTTCTAAACTTAACACAATTTAAATTATTTACCACTCGCTTTCATATAACATCTAGAATCATTTCAGAACTTTGCAACACTTTTTCACAATTCCGGTAAGGGCGCACGTTTAAGCGCATTGAAATACCGACGGGCACTGACACCTGTTGGGTCAATTGCGCTGCTTTTCGTATTTCCCATCCGAAAGAAAACTCATTTCAACATTATTATTTTGTTTTTTTTTTTTTTCATTATTATTATTTTGGGGGAAAGCCAATGTACGCTCTGCTCTAATTAATGTAAACCGTTCGCATTAGCACAACAATTGATATCGAAAGTTTGCTGCTTTTCACATTATTCGCAGGAAGTTGGACCCGAATTCGGATAGACCCCGCCACCCCGTCTAACTAAAATAATGAATGCAATATTTAAATTGACGCTCACGCATTTTATTGTATTTCATAATTGGAGCAGCCCAAACCAAAAGAAAACTGAAATCACAATACAAAAGCCCATTTAGATATCGGATGTCGTGCCCGATATGGAAAGTTTGCTCGGACTATAGACAAAACATGATTCCAACTGCCAAAGCGTTGTTTATATAAGCCAACAAAAGCTGGGAAACCTAACTACGAATTTAGTCTAATTCGTAGATTAATTAAACCCTACACGCCAAAGAACCGCTTGAACTGGAGAGAACTTTGCTAACGGACATGGTCGACTGCCTGATACTCATTCATTTCACAATATATGAAAATAGATCAACTGTTGATGACAGATCTGAGATTGTGGAGTTAAAGAGGCAAATCATTTTGTTTTCATTTATTAAAACTTTTATCTATAGCGATCTATAGAGAAACCCTCGTTAAGCACTTAAAAAACCACTCTCCAATAATTGCAGCTATACATAAATTCAACTCTCTTGTTCTATTAAGTCTCTACCTTAATCTCAAATATACATATATGTATTTAGCCAGCTAACATTTCAAAACCCATATACTCTTTGCTCTTCGTGAACGAGTATTTGACACCGAGAGTCAACAAAGTTTTTCCACAATTTTACAGTGATGCAATGAGCAAATGCTATGCGAAATTGGCGCTAATATATATTGATATTACTCAAAATGCAGATCAGTTATACCAGATACCAGATACATATATATATAGGAATCTATATTCCCTTTGATTTTAGCTCTAATAATATTCTTACTGTTCTTTCGAGTTCAGCTACAATTTCAGTGAATCTGATCTATCTAGTGCTCCAGTTCAGCAACTTCTTAAGACAATTGGCAAGCAGTGTTGCTGGCAGCGTTGCCACATCGCTGCAATTTGATAGCATTTGCCTTAACACTTGATCGAGCTGCTGAGCGTAACTTATGGCCCATAAACAACAAATAATAAAGAGCTGCCAAGCAGAAAACAATGAAAACTGAAATGTAAAAATTAAGTGTTAATGCCGAAGACCGAATGCTCTCCCTTTCTCTCTCTCTCTCTCTTTCTGGTTGCATAATAGATTGATATAAATATGTACACATATATATTTATGGATTATATATTGGCTTCAATCGGCGATTATCGTTGTGTTGTCTGCATTTCTTTTGTAGAATTCTAACTTTCAGTCGCTACTCTTTTGAAATCATAACGATTCTGTCCGAATGACTTCTCAGTATAGCTATTTCGCTCTCACTCAGCAACAGTCAGAGCTACCTTCAGCAGTTGTCTCTCTTTATCTCTCTCTCTCTCTCTCTCTCTCTCTCTCTCTCTCTCTCTCTCTCTCTCTCTCTCTCTCTCTCTCTCTCTCTCTCTCTCTCTCTCTCTTGGGATTAAAGAGTTTGTAAGAAATTCCTACATAACTATGCAGAACTGATTGGGCTACATAACCAGATATGCGGAAAGACTTGATCACATCTCGTTATCAACAATACAAGGCAAAGACTGTATTGGTCTGTGTCTAAGGAGAGCCAACTCTTCTTAAAACACAATAAGAAAGCTTAGAACTAGAAGTAAATAAATATTTATAGTATATTCAATAGAAAACCTTTCAAATATCATATCATATCATATAATATAACACAAATATATACTCAAATTCAACTTCAATAAACATATTATCTTGTTTTGCTCAAAGCTATTTTATAGTTCTATTTAGAAATCGTTTCAAGTTGATTTGAAAATGCTGGGTTACTCTCGGTTAGGGTATTTCGTGTAAAGAAAAAGTAAGTCACTTGGCTATCGATATGCCAACATCAGCAGCATTGCGCCAAAAGGCGTCGCTGTGGGGGCGACAAACCCCCTACTAGTGCCAGCGTCAGCGCTAGCTCTAGCCAGCCAGCCAGCCCTCTCCCCAATCCACTCCACCCCCTGCCGCTGCCGCTGCCGGACGCCCCCACACAAGTGCCGGTGTCCAACTGCTGCTGAGGTTGAGACACGCGGCGCAGGTTTTGTTGGTCTTCGGTTTGCATATTTGCCGCCAAAGCGCCAAACGAATTTTCTGTTAAATATTTGTAGTTGCTCTTGTTGTTGTTGTTGTTGTTGTTGTTGTTGGTTGTTGCCAGCCACAACTCGCAATGGTCTGGAATTTTAAATAAATGCGATTTAGTTGTGCAACATTTTTACTTTACTTTTTCTCCTCATGCCCGCAAAAACAACAGCGGCACAGCATTAACGATGACGACGGAGCTGGTAGTGCTGGTAGTGCTGGTAGTGCTGTTGGCCCACCACATGCCCCTCAAATTTATGGCAAATCATTTTGGAAATAGAGCAACAGCAAAGTAAACAAACATACCTCGGTGCATAGCAGAACTTAAGACTCTATAGATATATTCTATAAAAAATTCATTTCTAAAATGTAAATAAATAAAATATCTAACTCTATAAAATAATAATAATAATAATATAATACCTCTACTTAATGGAATTTTTCTTACTCTCCATTCTCTCCTCCGTTTGAGCCATTTGTGTTCAAGTCTAATAAATTTTTAAGAACTACCCAAGTACGCCCACTAGCGTCTGTCGGATCTTAATGAACTGCAACTTCAACCATTTTCCCATAGAATATTTGAAAGCTCTATGTTTGCTCTACTTATGGCTAGAATCGGTAGAGTCAAACCAAAATTTTCCACAGAATTTCAATAAAAATCTATTTAGCAGCTAGCTCGCTGTGAAGCTACTACTCTACTGCCAAGGCCCGTGTCATCCGAATCGACTTCAAACAGGTATTATGAAATCTAGAATAAATAAGTGGCTAAATTTGAGATTTGTTACGGAATTTTATTTGGAATTTGTATTAACTGCTTACATATATCGTATGTATGTAGAGAGCCCTTAGCAACATTGGCAAATCGAGCTAGAAAAACTTGTTTTACTTCGCTTAACATATCAGGAAAAATAATCAACAAAATTCCGCCTTTTCTTTGAAGGTTTTTAAACAATTGACAAATTTTTGTTATACCCTGAACGCATTGAAAATGGGAAATCAGGGTATAAAGTTGTTTTGTTGAAATGTATGTAACAGGCAGAAGAAGGCGTGGCAGATCCCACAAAGTATATATATTCTTGATCAGGGTGACGAGTTGAGTCGATTTAGTACAATTCCTCTGTCTATTTCTTCTAAGTACTCCCTCTACGTAATTCCTCTACGTCTATAATGCTTAGCTGATCGATCACACACTCTACTTCACTTTGTTGCTGACTGAAGACTGACTGAAGACTGACTGAAGAACTGCTGCAGCTGCTGCCCTTTATATAGGGCCACTTTTACTCAAGCACAGTCTCTCTCAAATGTTGAGCCTGACGGCAGGTAGAGCTCGTTACAGTCGAGCTTCAAGTGAGCAATGGGAACGCTCTCTGCTGCTGTGAGCATTCTGTGTGTGTGTGTGTGTGTGTGTGTGTGTGTGTGTGTGTGTGTGTGTGTGTGTGTGTGTGTGTGTGTGTGTGTGTGTGTGTGTGTGTGTGTGTGTGTGTGTGTGTGTGTGTGTGTGTGTGTGTGTGTGTACATGTGTGTGTGTGTGTACGTGTGTGTGTGTGTGTGCGCCTATGTGTGTGTGTGTGCCTATGTGTGTGTGTGTGAGAAAGACGCAAAGAATTATTGAAATATCAGTTCTCCGAAGGGTTCAGGTATCAACTAGAGCTTTCTTACTTGTTTAATATTTTATTTTGCTTGGCATGTTACAGGAATCTATAAATCTATATGAAATAATTGTTGTTCCTCCGGTTGGTGTCTTTTATTTAAAGTTCTTTTCTAACGGCAACATTCGAATTCTGCTTCCTGCACATAAACATTCGTTTTCTCAAGCATAATGCTCTCTATTGACTCTCTTCTTAGAGCAATGGGCATAAATGATTTTCTTATCGTTACCCATGCTTGATTATTTTGTAAAATATATTAACTTTATCTTTTTTATATACTCATTCACGAAAGTGAAATGTATATGTTGGTATTATATGTACATTGCCCGTCCTGCTGTCCGTCCGTTTGTCTTTTCTTATAAAAGGTATTTAAGTATACCCACGTCTGAGACTGTCAATATTCTCCCTACTCACATATTATAAATATAATTTTTAAAATCTATCAAATATCCTATGTAATCTGTAGATCTGAAATTTACGGATCAATAAAATGTCAAGTTCTAAAGTTGCAGATCTACAGATTTGCGGATCAATAAACTGTTAAGTTCTTAGGTTTATTGATCCGTAAATCTTTAGATAGATAAACTGTTAAGTTCTTAAGTTTATTGATCCATAAATCTGTAGATCTGCATAGAATATTTCATTTAAAAAGTTCTTATAGAGAAAGCTCTGGGATATATCCATTGTGGCATGTATATATATACATATATATTATTAAATTTTCCTTATCATATACTGAAACCTGCATATCAAACTTAGCTGATCATGATCGTCTACCTAGGTTTATAATTTTTCATATATTTGCCATTTTCTTTGGCTTGATTACGCTTCCAATAAAAGTGAAGCAAACACACACACACGCACACACATGTATACAAATCATATATTATATAAACATATATGTATATATAATATATATACATATATATATAAGTTTGTTTTTTTTTTTTTTTAATTTTTTATTCTGTGTTCGATTGGTCTGACGTGAAAGCGAGAGTGTGGCCATTGCAGTTGCTGTTGTTGTTGTTGTTGCTGTTGTTGCTGTTGTTGCTGTTGTTGTTGTTGTTGTTGCTGCTGTCCCAGTTACGCGCCAAGCATAACTTTAGCCAGCTAGAGCAGACACGAAGAGCGCAGCGAACAGCAAAATATTTACAAAATATTCATTGATTTCAAGCCTGGTTTTTGTTGTTTATTTTATTTTTTTCATTTTATTATTATTATTATTTTGTTTTTCGTTTGTTTTGTTTTTTTTGCTGTGTTGTGGTTTTTCATTTTAGATCATTTCTTTTTTGTTGTGTGTTGTAATGGAGCCGCATAGATTAATCAATGGCGTTATATAATGCAGCCCAATGTGATATACGTATACTACATACAGGTAGGTGGGCAGATGGGCATGGTCATCGATTGAGGCAGATGGAAGGAAGGTCTCTTGAATTCTGACTGCAGTCTTGCGCTGTCCTCCAATGGATCATTCCACGCGTTGCATGCGTAATTCGATTGAGCATTTTCATATTACGTATACGCCGCATGCTACGTGCTGCTGCCCAGCAATAATTATGTGGGCCGCATTTGTGGGCCACTCAAACTGCCGACAATTTCCGTTAGTCAAAACCAAATGCTCAAATCGATTGCTCACAACAACAACAACAACAACAACAACAATAAAGCGCGCGCAAAGCAAGCAATAAAAAATCACTTGATTTGCATTTATAGCCAACAGCCAAAGTTTTGTGAAGTTGCTCTAAAAAAAAAAAAAAAACTGGGCGTGGGAACATGCAGATCCCAGGCCAGTCATGAATCCAGAGTCCATGGAGCAGCAGCAGCAACAGGCAGGAGGCGGCACTGAGGGCAGGGCTCGTTGGCAACAACTTTATTATGCAAAGTGAAGCGATTTTGATGACCGTTCGGGGGCGTTCGCCTTCCATCATGATTTGCCTTTAATGACAAAGTATTTAGCTATTGTAGTTCAGCAAAAGGGCGACAGCACACCTAAATATCCAATGGGCACGGATTAGGAACGTGAACTGTGCGCGCCGAGAATTGTTTCAATTTCAGTTTCAATTTCAGTTTCAATTTCAATTTCAGTTTCAATTTCAGTTTCAGTTTCATTTGGCTTTAATTAACACGACATGCGGCCAAAATACTTGGCAGTTAACTAGACAGATGCTGCGATCAGCTCGTGTTGGCAAACGATGCGAAGAGGTATGAAATAGTACAGGCGGAAGTGCCCGACTAGAACATACCCTAAGCTAGATTGCCCATTAAAAACAGGCGAGCTATACGAGTAACAGATTCATTTAAAAAGTTTAAACACATCTAGTTATAAGGAAAATATATATAGAAATTTAAACTCGAGCTGTATATATTTTGAGTGGAAAGAATCTTGAAATCCGATGGACACCTTTAACGTACATACAATCTGCAAAGATAATATCAGGTCCTTAGCTCTTATAGTTTCAGGGAGCGATAGTAAGCCTATTTATATTTGTAATTTTTAAAGAGTTTTTTAATAGTTTAGGGAATTGTGTATATAGAAATAAAGTACCTGATTAAAGGAAAAAACATTTGACTCTTATTAATAAAGATATTGATAAATCTAGGACTTCAAATTGAGTTTTAATTAAGTTACGCTTACGATCGGTTTGATTAGTTATACTTTATCAAATTGTTCTATTATAATGCTTCAATTTCAATTTTAACACTTAATAAACAAATTACACTTAATAAATAAACAAGAAATAAATAAACAAAAACAATTCTTATCTTAACATATAGAACTTCTTCGGGTTTATGTTTTTTAGCTTTAAAAAAGCTTTAAAAAAGCTAATGACTCAGAACATACAGTATACATAATTTATAAATCTATAGGCTCTCAACTATTAAAATTGATATTAAAATTCAATTTCTTTTATTTCTTATGTCTTACAGTTCTCTAACACTAAATCGAAAGCTTTCGAAACTTGGTATACCCTAAGCCCAATGAAAACGAGAAATGCTTATTTTATACCCTGAACCCATTGAAAATGGGAAATCAGGGTATAATGGGCTTTGTTAAATGTGTGTAACAGGCAGAAGGAGGCGTGTCATAAAGTATTATATACTCTTGAGACGACGAGTTGAGGCGATCTGTCTGTCCTTTCGTATGTCTACGCCCGTCCATCTCAGAAGCCACTAGAACTAGAGACTTGATAGTAGTTCCTTAAAATATATATGTTCTTGATCAGAATGACTACCTGAGTCGATCTAGCCCTGATCGTTCATGTGTTGCTTATATTTATGCATTAAAAAAAAAAACCTAGAATAATTGGAGTAATACTTTTTTTACATAGTTCAAGGGATCTCCCATTCTACAAGACTACTCTGACTTGTTGATTCTGTATTTAATGTACCTCAAACACTTGATGGGGCTACTCGAATATATTTTAAAATTCAGACGTAGTACATCAAAACCCTTTATTACGGTTCGACTTATTATTGAATAGATTTTTATATTTAAAAACTTGGTCTTATTTTTCCGGAAGCTGCAAAACTTGGAATTAAGACAGTAAATCAAGAATATGCTGCCCAGTATTATCTCACTTTATAATTGATTTGAGCAATTATAAAAACTTGGCTAATTAATTCCATATTCATTTATATACTTAAGGGAAGCTCATAGGAGTAAAGTTAATAATCCCTACGAAATATATAAATCAGTTTAAATTTACTATATCTTAATCTAGCTTTTATTCGGCTAAATGGCGCAGCACTGCTCTATTGCTCGAACTGCTCTGGCCACTCTGCCTTGCTGTGGCTTTGCCTTTGGTGCTGGGTCTGGCCAATGGATTGCATGTTGGTCAGGCAGGCAGCTTGATTGACACCTTTTAACTACCGTGGCGCAATTGGAGCCGACGACTTTTGCGACTCTTGTGTTAAGTTATTCACGGTGGCAGCAACCGAACCCCGTGACATATTTACCAGAGCAAAACAAAACAAAATCAAGCCAATAGAGATCTTTCGCAATATAACTGCGGCTCCATTAGCTCCAGTCGATTCCGTTGCGGATTGCCAGGATTCGCAAATGCCGCAATTTCGAGTTCAATTTCAATTTCAATTTCACTTTCAATTTCAATGTCTTGGAATAGTTGAAATTGAATTTCTGCGCTGATCGCATCAATAATTATGATTCATGGTGTGTGTGTGGGGAGGAGAGGGAGGGAGGGGAATTTAGCTACAAATTGCAGTGCTTACATAACACATTCCCCCGCCCCGCTGCCTCTCCTCAGGGCGATGTCGATGTCTCGATTGGCAGCTGCCACGCCCAGCGTTACCAACATTACCAGTTACCGAGTCCAACCAGTCCAGCCAAGAGCCGTTCGCGATTGCATGCAGCAGCTCGCTTGAAAAATATTTGCACGTCGCATATTTAGTTAGCATAATTTGCTCTCTAATTCTCACTGACAGTTTAAGAATGTGACTGGTTCGCTTTGTCGCTGTTGTTGTTGTTGTTGTTCGTCATTGTCAACACTGTTTTTATTTTATTTTTTCTTTATTATCTCATTTTTAGATTGGCACATTGCAATATTATTTATAAGAGTTCCAGCCAATCAACAGCAGCCAGCTCCAATTACACCCACCGTGCGGTGGCGCCGCCTGGCGGCCAAACCCCGCACCAACAGTCTGCACTGTCACTAATTAACGGTTGCGCTCAAACATCGCCCGTTGTCACATGCTAAACGAGTCTATATGAAGCAATTGATCCATGCATTATTATAGTCCATATATCATGTCAGCGCTCAGTTTCAAATTTAGCATAAGATCGACTTCTACACAGACTATCAATTAGCTAGTTTACGATCTCTATTCCTCCATGTCTTCATTAAAATATGGGTTATTTGTCTTGGAATGTGATTTGCATCCGAGCCACTCAGCATCGAGCACTCGCTATTAGCCAAAGTACAAATTGTCATTATGGAAATGGCTGTATCATCTGTGCCAAGCATAAGTCTGCTTATGATCTATATGCAATACATATTCAATATGGTGGAAATCTATGGCAAAATTCAATGAGATCTTTGAAAAATATATCAATTCCCTTATGATATCTTTTGGAAATATATTTCCTTTAGTTGCACTTCAAGTGAATTTATGCAAAAACTTTTATTAGTAAATTATTAGCATTCATATTCCACTTATCTATTAAATTGAACTAGAGAGAATTTTGAATAATATATCAATTTTTTAATGATATCTTTTGGAAATAATATTTCATTAAGTTGTACTTTTTTTTTAAGGGAAAATACTTCTCAGTAAAACATTAGCATTCATATTCCACTTATCTTAAACTACTATAAGAACAATCTATTCGGAATTAATGTTTCATTTAAAGTCAACTCCATGTTCCATATCTACAGATCTCTGGCCTTAAATGGCCTATTTATGTCATTTAGCTCGAAAACTGCGAATATCATCTAATACAATCAGGCAACTGAAACTACCAATTACAATACTATATAGTACTACCTATTATTTTAGGTATACAACCCTCTCTCTCACTTAACCGTACACATCGAAAAATCTTCCCCAACAATTTCATTTACCATTTTGTCAACTTTAGCTGAAATATTTGTGCTCAACATTTGTGAATCTCCACATATGTAGATGATCTATTCAGTTTGATCAGCTAAATGGATACATCATAAGATTTAAGATTTGGATGGCAAATGCATTTCCGTTCCACTTGACGCGAAATGGGCTCGACTTACCTTTGGATCTTAAGATATCACAGAATGGTTGTTTAGCATTTGCTGAAACGGCAACACTTGTTTGTGATCTTGTTGTTGTTGTTATAGTTGTTGTTGTAGTTGTAGTTGTTATAGTTGTAGTTATTATTGTACTAGCAACAATTTGTTAGCTGATTCTCTCTCGCCTCTTCTCAGGTTTTGTCTTCAATGTGCTTTTGTTCGTTCTAATTGCTTCTGGCTATAGACAGATTCGCGTCTGTTGTCGTCGTCGTTGTTGTTGTTTCCCTTGGTTAAATTAGATGAATTTCAGGCAGCCTTTTAGACGCTTTTCAATGCAGCTGTCACTCTTGGCCAACACTTGTTGCTGTTGCTCTACATATTGCATAGGCAGCGGCAACAACAACAACATGACGCAGCCCAGCGTCAATTGAGGGCACTACACAGAAAAAGAAGAGATGACAAAGAAAACAAAGATTATAATATGAGATTAGAAATATAATGGAATATCAGGGAAATATATGAAAAATGCTAGATTATATATATGTATGTTCTTATATGTATAAAATTACAGCCAGGAAAAGGAACTGTTCATGAGCAAGTAGAGGCCTAGCATCACTCGGTGATTCAGATCACATGGTATGATATGATATGACCCTGATCATGTAAGAAGTTCATACATTTTCAGATCATTTCATTTATCTATTTAATATACTCATGAGAGTTTAAAAAAAAAAAAATCATCTAATCTCTCTAAAGGAAATAATCCTTCCTCTAAATGAAATTCATGGATGGAAAGCACACAAATAGTTAGATGTATATTTTGATATGATGTAAGTATATAGAAATCAGTTAGACGGAACAGCCGAACGGTGAACGCAATTAGCGAGTAGAACAGCGAAACGTAATGAAGCGGCGCGAAGGTTTTTATGGCCAATTACTGCTGGACTGGTTGAGGTCCGGGCAGCAGCGGTAGCAGCAGTAGTAGCAGCTCGATGCCATTGAAATGGAACGTAGAGCCGCGTAAAGAAAAAGCCAACAATTATATTAGCTGAAAATGTTGAAATGGAATTGCTTAAAGTGCGTAATTAGCATTTTAATGAGTGCTTAATTAAGAGATTTATAAACGGTAGCAGACAACTCCCAGGCCAAGTCGAGCCGCAACAGTCGCGCCTAGCAAACCTATCAAGGCTGATACGGGTCTAGGTCTGGGCAATGCCATTGCAATCGCTTCTACCTCATTGTAAGCGTCATCGGCATCCAAGTAGAGGTGGAGGTAGATGTAGAGGTAGAGGTCGAGGTAGAGGTAGAGGTAGAGGTAGAGGTAGAGGTAGAGGTAGAGGTAGAGGTAGAGGTAGAGGTAGAGGTAGAGGTAGAGGTAGAGGTAGAGGTAGAGGTAGAGGTAAAGTCAGGCGAAAAGCAGGCGAAAGGCGGAAATTGTTCGACTCAATGAGCGCACGCTTCAGGAATTAACCAAAAATTGCAAAAAAAAATTGGCGGGGCGGGGAGAGATTGGAGGGGTTAAATCTAGCCATTTCCACATACTCCACTTGATCATCCCGAGCAGCTGACAATGCATTCGGATATGTGAATATGTGAATATTTTTTTGGCTCTTTGATAGTTTCTCGATTCAAGTGGAGCTCGCACAGTTGGCCAACACTTGACGCCCAGTTAATTGCTTGCAACACACACACTGAAATGGTCTACACATTTGTCTAGCTGTTTGCTTGCTCAGTACATCAAAATTACATTAGTTAGGCGCTAAGTCAACTCAACAGATACTCATATATATGTGTATATATGTATAGACAACTTAGTCGACCCATATTTATTTATATGTCTGCTCGCATCGGGTTTCGGTGTCGATGTGTTAATTAGTTTACTTTTTCTTGGCTCACTCTGCGATTCCCTCGTCTCGCTACTCGCGCCACTCTTTGGCAACTGTTTTCTTAATGATCGCAATTGCTTTCCGAGCTGAGAGCGCATGGGAATGTTTACACACGGCGTGTGTTTCCTCAACCACGACCTTATACACGGCAGCTTAAATACGATCCATAATTATGTCATTTTAAGCATTTAGCATTAGTTTCTTAGTTTGTTATACAAATGGGCTGGAATTTGGGAAGTTGTAGGCATATTACTACTTTATCGGCTCTTGATCAGCATGAATATATTGCATACAACTCTTTTCGTCGTAATGACTCCATGAACCATTCCTTGGGCTAGAGACCCCAAGAACATTAAATATTTCCCTGGCATACATAGACTTTACCGGCTGTTGTTTTCAACGCCTCTACCGGGCTATCTCAGCTGAAAGATTTCAAACGCCAAATTGCAACTGTCAACCGAAAGCAAACAAGATCGACCAGAGCAAAAGCAGCTGCTGTCGTTGCCCTTGAAATGAGCCAAAGGCCTTGGCTGGCGCTGGCCCAAAGCTGGAGCATGGAGACAAAGTTTGGCTAGACTTTGAGCGAGTCGAGAGACAAATTTGTTGTCGATGCGCTAAAGCGAAGCTTAAATGGAAATTTGAATGCTTTCCGCTAACCAAGTGCTACACATCAACAACAACAACAACAACAACAACTCTATTATGCATGAAACACCGGCTCGATCAAAGCGCCAAAGACATCAATAAAATTATTGCAGAGGCAACCAAAAGTTTGTCGGTGATTAAACACTGATCGTAAAGAGACAAAAAAAAAAAAACAATTATGGCCAAGGGGTGGCAAGAGGGCTGCCAGGTGAGGCAGGTAGACGACGTCATGCTGTCGAACGGTACGTGAGGTCGACAAATGCTTTACGCGAGATGCCAAATGAATGAAATGAATGAATTGAATAAATTGAATGAGCGAATGCAGCCGAGTAGCAAATGAATACGATGCTGACTGCTGCACTACGAATTGAAGCCGCAAGCGTGAGATTGTGCGAGCGGAACTCGTAAATCAATGTTGTTGTTGTTGTTGTTGCTCTTCGCTGCTGTGCGCTGCTGCTGATTGTCGTCATCTGCCGCTGTCCAGCGTAACCAACTGATCATCATCAGGCGTTAAAACGTTCGATAAGCGTCAAAACGTTTGACTCTTTGATTAATCGACTTGCCCAGTGGAGAAAGAGAGGCGAAGTGGAGTGGAGTGGAGCTGCCGCTGTCTGTGGCTGCCACTTGGGGCATTAATTGGGCGCAAGCTGTAAATTCGACTAACGTTTAATTGACGAACGGCTCGTCCGATCGTGCCACACGCATCTGTTGCCAGCAGTTGCCACATGCAACTGCCCCAAACAACAACAGCAACAACAACAACTTAGGGAAATTGCAACACCATTCGGCCAAGCTCTCCGCACAGTCCGATATCCGGTTGACTTCGAATTGTTGCTGAACAACTTATTAAATCATTTTTCTGCATATTTCGTTGCACTTTTTTTTTTTTTGTTTTTTCTCATGCAACGACCAACAAAATTGGGGGAAAAAAAATCAAGCCATAATAATAAGTAAATAATAATATTGAGTAAACTCAAATGCAACGGAAATGGCAACTCGCGCGAGCTGTGCGAACTGTCGTATCTAGTTCTATATAGATCTGACTGAACTAGCATATGTCTTAAGTCAGAGATTCGAGTCAAAGTATGCATAAGTCTAATGAATGAATGATTTTGTTACACACTCCGTCTCCATATGACTGAGTGCAATCTATAGAATATCATCTTAGTTCTCAGATCTAATCTATAGAATATCATCTTAGTTCTTAGTTCTTCTAGATTTGTCACACTCTGTCATATAGGCCGGAATCTATATAATATAATCTAGTTCCTCTAAGAACTAAGCTAAGATAGTGCTCGAATATAGTTAGAGCAGTAACTATTACACTCCATCTTAAAGTAAGCAGAGCATATTACTTTTTGCACAAGTCTATATACATAGGTCTAAACTCTCACTAGTCCGAATATAAACTGAACTATATCAGTTATACTGGTCAGTTTCTCCCCTTGAATATCTGACTGGAATCTCCAGCCTCCTTAGACTGTCGATAGTCTTAACTTATATATTAGATATTCCTATATTCCTATATATTCCTATATTCCTATATATTCCTCCACTCGTCTTCTCATATGATTCGCAATCTTTTAAGTATTTGCTTCAGCTTAAGTGAATTCTGTCAAAAATATCAGATTTCATTAGGGGATCTTTCCGACAATCGAAGAAACCCTATCTGACGTAGTTAACCTACTAGAATTCCAACTCAATTCAAGTGTTTGTAAATAGCTCTTAGCAAATCGGATCAAGTGAGAGCGCGCAAGTCGATTAAAAGATCTACTAAGCCCCATGTAGAGCTGCTGCTCCAATCGTTTTACGCTTCTCTTCTGCAGACATCAAATGACACAAATGACATACAGTAGAATCCGGTTACAACGGCTCCATTTATAACATCCATATGGTTCTTGTTCCCCGGTTAAATCGTCTTTCGAGTATAAAGACTGTCCTTTGAGCGTTGCTATAACCTTACTCTACTGTATCTATATTATTAAAATACTAGCAGTCCCAGCAAGCGTTGCATTGCCCTACCCTTATTTCTAGGTAATGATGAAAATGATTGAAAGGTATGTTGTTCAAGTTAGGATACACTCTGATTAATTTATTAATGAGATTTTCATTCAAGCACCTTGTGGTAAATGACACGCATTTTCTAGATTGAGGCCACAAATAGTCAAAGATTGGCCCTGTGATTTGTTGATCGTCATGGCGCCACAATGCTGGCAAACAACGTCCATTGGACCAATGCAAACTAAACGATTCAAGCTGTAGTCAATGGTACAATCATATCGAAACGCTGCTCGATTCAAATCAATCCTTGAACCTTTTCTTATTGCCGTTTCACGGGCTGCCTCTCTTTCAGAAGCACGAATTAAGGCCCTTCTTTGCTGGGTACTAACGCGGCGCCTTTCTCGGGCGATTTCTCGCTCTTCGTCAGATAATTGACTCGCGATATTCCGATGGTTAATTGCATTATGGGTCCGCCGGGAAAGATTAGATCTTCTAGGACGCGGCATTTGCATTAATAGTAATACTGAATATGCCCTCGCACAAAACCACATAAAACAATCGAGAAATATAAATATAAGTTATTTACAAAAATAATGCCTGAGAAAAACAAATACAACAATACCTACCTGAACTTTCGAGATATTTTGCTTTTGTCCGTACGCGTATTATTTTTCAAAAATTTTTTTTTTTTAACAAATGTGCTTTTTTATGAATAGTCAGGTTCGCCTGAGGCTGTGCCGTAGACTGACTGACTACATTTGTTTATTTACTTCTACACTATTGTCAAAACTGTCACTGTTACCAAGCCTACTGGGTATCAAAAAATTTGAACATTTGGCGAAAAAACCGCGTTTTTCAAGTATTCGGCAAATTTTTTCAGTATTTTTAAGACCCTATACTATACTCGTTGCGGAGACAAATCCAACAAATCAAAAACCATGAAAATTGGTCCAGCTCATATCAAGTTATAACTCTCGGAACACTTTTATACAACTTTCTTTTATATATATAGATGATATGTATTTAATATGTTTTTTCAAATTTTAAATATGAGTTTTCTGTTCGCCTTTTGATCATACGAAACCTACTCAAGTCAGAGTGAATTTCTCTCTTGGTACTGCTGGGTATTTTCGGCCACTTTCTTCAAATTCTAAAAACTGAATATTAGTTTAGCTTTTCCATAGAATAAATGTGAGTTCGCTTTTATTTTGACTTATGCCCAAAAGTATTTTCTTTATATTTTAACATTGCTTTAGTAGCATTAAAGAAAATCTTACCGGTTTCACTATTTCGCGCATGACGACCACTGACCTAAAGTTCTATAGGTGAAAACGCTTTAATTTAGAGCAGCTTTCACGCTGGGCAGACCTGTTGCACCTGAAAGTGTCTGAGCCGACGACACCTGGGCCGAAAAAAACCTTGACAATGCGAAGAGTTCAGACTTCTGTAGTGACAGCGGGTGCAAGAGATCAGGATCTGAAATCTACATAGATATTTCCATTCATGCGCAGTGCTCGACCTCGGTCGCTAGCCGAGCGGAGCAGCAGCATTTCTCATGGGTTTTCACCTGCGACTTTTTGCACGTTCCCATGCACCTTTACACCAAGTGTTAACGCGCCACGCCCACCAACTCCCATTGTTTGCGAAGTATGCCGAGAAAGTTTTCGTTTTCATTTTCATTTTCAGTTTGTTTTTTTTTTTGCTTTTAAGTTAATTTGCAACTGGAATTACGCTCGAAAGAGTCAAAGAACTGCTAAAAATGCGCATTGACTTGCGGCAGTTGGTTGTGCGACATTTTACAGCACTTGAACAGTGTTGCCTAACGACCACAAGTCAAACTCATTTGGCAGCCTGAACAACACAATTTAACATTTTATTGAGATTTCCCTAAACAAAGGGAAGTCGCTGTCATGAGGATCGTTTGGAGTGGGTTAAAGGTGCTCTGGCCGGAGTTACGAAATCTGCAAATCTGATGACAAGTTTATGAAGTCTCTGCGATGCTGAATGTGCCAACAAAATCAAAGTCGGGACTCAATTTTGTCGTCAAGAAGATATCAACTGAGCAGTTCTAGTCTAGCATTCTAGTTTATATCGGAGATGTATTCCTAGAGACTATATATGTATATACTTAATGAATAATCGTGTAAGTCCCTTGAACAGCATTCACTTGAGGCAAAAAAGTGTACAACTTCAGGGTTTTCAATCTGCCCACTCTTTATTGATCCTTCGTGCTCTACCCAATAATGTGTCCTACTTGGAAAAGCTGAGAAAAACATCTTTTAGCAATCGAGTTCAGCATTTCAGTGCCTTGAAACGTCTTGATTGACCCAATCAAAACAGTTGTCTCAAAAAAAAAAAACCCCAATTTCGAACTCAGAGAAACCCTCTCCATTGCCATTCTCATTGTAAGCGAACAGTGTCCTTCAATCATCTCTATAATCGAGTAAATCCTATTGTATATACATATGTATATCATTCTACAGTCAAACTGAGTTTTGCAATTGTGTAGACAATTAAAATTTTAATTAATTAGCATATACTACACTTGAAATGATTCCAAATATTTATCTAAGTCCCAGAACTAAGATACATATATGTATGTACAGTGGTTCACATTTTATTCCAATCAGCACCTCTAAGCTATCGGGGATATCGAAATAATGTAAACGCAGGTTGTTAGTTTTATGTGTGAACTGATGCAAAATTATTTGATTTTTTTTTTAAATATTTTTTTCAATATTTAATAATGCTTAAAAACTAAAAAATGAGACCACAACAGTTCCACAGTTTATTTGAACCACAAAAAAAGCTTTGCAACTGATTAGAGATTATTTTATTTATTTTGCAATGCAACGCTAGATTGATCTTCTTCTATGTTTTATTTACTGTTTTTGCAGTGTGTTGATAAATATTTGTGCTGAATTCGTAGAGCTCAACTTTCAGATAAGTGAATTTAGCAGAGGGGAACTTTTTATCAACCCCTTTAAAAATGGCCATACCCGTAGAAAAATTGCTGAGATGATTGGATTTGATGATTCTACAGCTCAAATGTCGATTTGTCCGTGAGAATATTTATTTATATATAAATACAAATATTTACACGCATCTATTTACGTACATATATCAAACAGAAATTGATGAGCTTTGCTGTGTGTCTATTGTGAATGTGGATAGTAAGTGTGCTGGGCTGTCAACCCAATTGGTTGGTCTGAAATCGAATCAAGTAGGCAGCGACTCACTGGAAGAGTTGTCACTTGCAAACAAATTTTCGATAAATGTAATATTATTATTTCGATAAATGTAATATTAAAATATCTAAAAAATATAAACTCATAGATACTATTAGTGTAAAATTGAAGAAGACGCACATTTTAATCGAACCTGTCGATTCAAGGCTAAACAAACTCCGAGTGTATTTTTGCATAATCTGCAAAGAAGTCTTCAAAGGCCACCTATTGCGTCCACCCATTGAGGTCATGAATCGCGTATGCTTAGAGACCAGAGACGGTTTCGTCATACGCATCGACTTTGAATTCTTGCGCCGCTCGAAGGTCATGCAGGACATGTGCCAGAACAGCGCCGGCGACGGGCCACCGCAGGATCTGATTGTTGCCATCGATCACCATATTCTGTTGAAGATTCTGCTCTGGATGGAGTTCCACAAGGATGACGAGGAGCCCGACTGGGTACAAATGAAGGAGGAGCCGGCCGACATCGAGCGCCGCATCAACGACTGGGACAAGGAGTTTCTACGCGACAAACTGTCCATCGTGAAGGCAATCATGAACGGTGCCGACTATCTGGACATACCCTGGCTGGTGAAGCTCTGCGCTCGCAAGTTGCGCCTACGCTGCTCACCCGAGCTATATAAGATCGCTATGAGCAACATCTCACCAATTGATTAGTTACTATCGACATTGTATGTATGTACTTATATGCATATGTATATGGTCTATATATTGTATATGCTCTGTATATTGTTACTCATTAAAGAAATGTATTCACAGCAGCCACAGTCTGCATTCAGCCGAGTATATTTGTCGTATTGACTGAGTTGATTGCGGGATCAAGAGATCAGAATTCGATTTCCAATTGGCCAAGTCTGCATTGAGCCAGATTTGCAGCACTTTTAATGAATTTTTCGCGTGCTGCGCATTCATTTCCATACATTTTCATGTTGCGTTGAGCATTTTGATATACATGTATATACCCTTACTGGGAGAGGCATACTCGATCTATCAGAGCTCTTGCAACATATTATTAGGAATGGTATGTGAGCAAGTATAAAGGTATAAAGGAAAAAGAATTAAGTTATTTTAGAGCAGGTCATATTATGTAATATAATAATACAGTCGACTCTCGTTATTTCGAAATTCAAGGGACTCTTAAAATACTACGAATTATCGAATGTTTGTAATATTAAATGGATCGAAATAAAAAGAGATTTTATAAGGGACTCGTGAGTACTTTGAATTAATGAGAGGTTCGAAATATCGCAGGTTTGAAATAACGAGAGTCGACTGTAATAATAATGTTTAATATATAATGAACTTTAGTAAAAATTCAAGAACTCTAAGTACCTATTAGTATAACGTGATATTGTAGAGTAACTGTTTGCAATAAGAGTAGCAAGTATTACTCAAGTTGGCAGCACTCTTGCTGCAATTGGCACTCCACATGAGTGAATGAGCGAGACGAGCATAGGCTGTGGCTGAACGGCAGGCAGTTGAGTGGGAATGAGATGGAGAGACCAATGCGAATGGACAAAGCAAAGTGAATGGACATAGAAAAGCTGTGCAGCAGGGAGAAGAGCTAATTCTACAATATAAATATTTAGCTCTACATTCAGCTAAACCCTCCAGCCTCTCTATAGAGTATTAAAGCTTCGTGATTTTCATTTTCGTTTTCCTTTTTGCAGTTTCCTTGTTGCTGTTGCTTTTCATTTGAACGCCTTTGTCAACGATTTATGCGAGTGAGTGCAATGTTGTTATTGTCCGCTCACACGCATGCGCAACACTCTAACAACAACAACAACCATTTTCAGTAGATGGCAACAAAAAAAGAAAATGTTATTTGGAATTTGTTGACTTCTTCATTTGCATTTCGTCGTAATACGAATGCAATTTCATTGCATTGGCCATTGAGCAACTGGCCAAATGGCAACTGGGCCCAAAGAGACATAACTTGGTCGAGTACTACAATTAAATCGCATTAATTGCACAGCAGCCAGCAATTGTGAGAATCAGTGGAATCAAAATCGAAATCGAAATCGGAACACGGAATACGGAATTCGGAATTTGTTATATGGAATGCGAAGTGCGACGATTGCACAATAAATTGCCAGCATTTGTCGACTCTCATTATGCATTCGATTCGAACTCGAATCTCAATTTCAATTTCCATTTCCATTTCAATTTCAACCTGGTTTCGAGCACTGAAAGCGCGGCCAGACAAATTGAAGCCATTTATTCGCTCGCCTCGAAACGTGCAGTCCGAAAGCCTTCATTAGCATTTACTTCGGCTGATCGCTTATTCAGAACTGTTCTGAATGCATAATGCATTGTGCGTATAATTCGTTATGATTTTTAAATATGCTCGCCACTCGCACTCTATTAGAGCTTATATTGTAATGAACTATGAATTGATTGAGTCATTCCCATTTCCATATCCTTTTCACTATGTTTGTTTCATGTGAATTTTGGGCTTATTGGTTTTGTTAAAATGCGTGTGAACAGGTAGATGGAGGCGTGGCACAACCCTTAAAGTGAGTGTAAGCCTAATCGGAACAATTAAGTGAGTCTGTCCATCTGTTCGTTCTTCTTTCCGTATGCATAATCGCATTGATTCTCTCTCTGTCTCTCTCTCTCTGTCTATCTCTCTGTCTCTCTAGAGAGATTCCTTTTTCTCTATCGGTCTCTATCTTTCTCTCTCTCTCTTGTTCTCTCTCTGTCTCTATCTCTGTCTCTCTCTATTCCTTTCTCTCTCTCCCTCTCTCTCTATCTCTGTCTATCTCTCTCTCTGTCTATCTCTCTGTCTCTCTAGAGAGATTCCTTTTTCTCTATCTGTCTCTATCTTTCTCTCTCTCTCTCTCTTGTTCTCTCTCTGTCTCTATCTCTGTCTCTCTCTATTCCTTTTTCTCTATCTGTCTCTATCTTTCTCTCTCTCTGTCTCTATCTCTGTCTCTCTCTCTATTCCTTTTTCTCTATCTGTCTCTATCTTTCTCTCTCTCTCTGTCCCATGTTCTCTCTCTGTCTCTATCTCTGTCTCTCTCTATTTCTTTTTCTCTATCTGTCTCTATCTTTCTCTCTCTCTCTTGTTCTCTCTCTGTCTCTATCTCTGTCTCTCTCTATTCCTTTTTCTCTCTCTCTCTCTCTATCTCTGTCTATCTCTCTCTCTATTCCTTTTTCTCTATCTGTCTCTGTCTCTCTCTCTCTCTCTCCCTCGTTCTCTCTCTGTCTCGCTTTCCGTCTCTGTCTCTCTAATGCCTTTTCTAGTTTCTAATTCATTGATATCTCTTTTTATCAAGACTATGAGATTCCACTATATATACCCTGTTCGAATAGCCAAAGTGCCATCTCCTTCTCAGTCAGCACTACCCGGTAGTACGTTTTGCAATATCTATCTCTCTCTCTCTTTCACACACACACTTAGGGAGCAATAACTAACTAACTGAAACTCACTCGCATAATACTTGCACAATTCTAAAAATTAAGAACTCTAGACAATCGATTCCTCCCACAACTTTACATTAGTGATCCGATATATACATACACATTACATTATAATATATTAGATTAAAAAAAAAATACCTTGGCTTGCGGTACACACTTGAAGGCTATCGTTCATATTTAGGTGTTCATAGCGAGCGGGCAATGTACCCAAAAGCTATTGAAGAAGAAGACAACTGACAAGTGTATGCCAAGCCAAGAGCACTCCCACTGCCTTGGCTGGCCCTTCCCAGTGGTCGTAGTTGGCCCAAATTGAAAGTTGATGCCGAACGCCAATGCAGTTCAAGTTCGTGCAAATTGTTTGGGGCAAACAGACAGACAATGAAACTAATCAAAGCAAGTGAAACAGCCCCAAATGAAGTCGCAAATTCTTGTATACACTTGGGCATTATTTATTTATTTATTTGTTTTTTAAGAGGGGGGCCTTCGCTTTTTATTTTGGCAGCTGTAATTGAAAAGCGAGCAACCGCAACACGAACCGCAAGAGCGAAAAGCGGCGACGGCAACGGCAACGGCAAATGAAAATGAATTTGTTTGCAGATAACGATGCCCATGATGATGAAGATGATGATGATGCGCGTGCCGAGGCGCCATTTGCCGTTTGGCTAACCAAAGCGATCTCTGCGCAAATTTGTTAACGCTTCCGGCCAGGCCAACAGACTCCAGTCAACAAGACTGGCCAAGCCACCTGCCAAACAGACGTGCTACTGTTACAACAACAACAACAACAACAACAACAACAATTGCATTTAGCCTTTTGATAAGTTTTAGACATTCACTTTGCCTTCTCGTTCAATGCCAAAGAAAAACGCGTCATAATTTCCGCGCTGCTTTTCACAAAGCCAAACTAAGCCGAAGAAGAAGCAGAAGCAAAAGCAAAAAAAAAACACACATTGAATATCAAGTTTGGACTCGACTTTGATTTGAATGGCAGCGGGTGAAAGATGAGATTGCATTTTATGCATGGCTATGTCCATGCAATCAGATAGATAGATATACATACATACATGTATAATCATGATCGAGCCATGGCCATGATTACGAAGCCAAACTCCTGACATAATAGGCAACTCCTTATATGCTGCATATGTATGTATGTATGTATGTCACTTTCGATTTAGTTGAAAGCAATTACAAATGCTACTCAAACACAACTCAACTGAACTGCCCGGAAGCCGTGCCCAAATGTCCGTTGCTCTCTGATCTCTGGGCTGGGCAAATGGAGCAAAAAATAAGAAAAAAAGAAAACGTTGTCGGGCATCCAGTTTGGTTAGAACGACACGGCTAGACCCCTTAATTATGGCCAATAAATATTAGCTGCCAAAAGTGCAATAAAGCAGCGGCAAAACGTCTATAAAGCCAAGCTGAAACACAAACCGTAGCACAGGCCGCACAGTCCCAGCCGAACTTCGACTCGATCGCCGTCTGCATATGGGATTGGCCATATATCATGGCAGTTAATTGCACTCGATTGTGGCAAGAGGTTCGCATTGAAGTTCCAACACACACACACACAAACAAACCACTCGAGCTTGCTAAAGAAGCATACGCACGCAGTGGTTCGCACAGTGGTACGATTCCATGCAGAGCTTGGCGAAAATGTTGACATAAACTATCTTAAAAGGGAGAAAATGTGACAGTTGAGCGCAGAAATATACATACATATGTATGTATATCATATATACATATATATGTACATACATATATATATGTATGTATGTATATCAATGCTAGTGTAGTGTTGCAAAATTCTATATTCTTTATTTTAACTATAACAGCCAATTGCCGGTATGTTGTTAACTTGTCCGTTCCTTTGCTCACAAAATACTAAAAAAGTCCTATCGACTTATCCGATAATTGATCGCCGATAATAATTAAAGCTACAAATTATGCTAAAAAATGACAGACAATGTTAAATAATGACAAATGTGCTAAATAATGACAAATGTGCAAAAAACAAATTACAAATATTTTCTTACAGACTGAGCTGCAAAGCCAAAAGATAATACTTATTATTTATACAATATAAACCCTTTTTAATAGACAGTAAACTCAATCTGCAATATTGCTCAACGCTGTGTCAGTATTTTTGCAGACTGCCATACAGTCTTTTACAGAGATGGTCATACAGTTTTTAACAGACTGCTCCTTGCTGTCGTGAATAACTGTTAGCCGCGTAGTTTTGCTGCTGTCACCCAAAATTTGAGTAAGTGAAAAAACTTTTTTCTACAAAACTTTCAATTCAGAAATAGATAATAATAGCATTAACTGTTTTATTCTAACTACTGAGTGTACAAGTATCAGAATTCAATAAATTAAGATTCATATACATATAAAATATATGTACATACATATATAAAAAAAAAAGTTCACGTGAGTCGTTAAAGAACAAAGCAAATTCTTTGAAATTTTCTATACTTTACATACATACATACATATGTACATATATTTGTATGTAGTAAGTAATATAGAATGCAATATACATTTTAGCAGGAAAATCTACTTTTGTAGCGTGTTTTTTATTTTCTGTGAAATTTTTTGGTTATCTTGACAAAATCAAAATTAATTTTTGACATTTGTTACATATGTACATATATAATTGAAGGAATATCCATAAATAATATTGTTGTAGATAATTGAAAATTCATATTTTTTATGTCAGTCTAGTAGGCTTTGATTTCATCGACGACGTTCGAGTCGCATCGAAAATTTATTTGACAGTCACTGCGTGAGCCTTAAACGGAAGGTTTCAATTTTCAGTTTTCATTTTTGTTAATTTTCAGTTCTTTTGATAAATTCGTGAAAAGTTCTCAATTAGAGATATTTTGCAATGTCGGCTAACGAACTAGTATTGCTCGAGGCAATTCAACAGCTGGAGGAGCAGCCGGCCCAGGCTCCGCTGGAGGAGATTCTAATGGATATTCCGGATGCCAAAGGAGAGGCTATGGAGCAGAATGAGATAGGAACCAATGACGGCAACGTACAACAGGTCCAGGAAGAGGAGGTGACGACACGCCGCGGCAACTTGCCGCCAGAAGCCGTCAAGATCCTAAAGTCCTGGCTGTTCGAACACCGCTACAACGCCTATCCCAGCGAGGTGGAGAAGCGCATTCTCGCCGACAAGGGCAACATCTTGGTGCAGCAGGTGAACAACTGGTTCATCAATGCACGCCGCCGCATTCTGCCCGGCATGATACGCCGCGATGGCAACAATCCGTCGCTCTTCACAATCTCGCGCCGCAACAAGAAGGCCATGTTGAACAACGCCGCCGCTATCAGCGCCAAGTTGACTGACAAGAAAAATGAAACTCACCAGGAGGCAGGCTCTCCAGATCCGAAGGTGGTAAGTTGTCGATGCTCGAGCGTCTCGGTTATTGCAGCTCCTTTCCTTTGCTAACTCTATCTGCTCTCTATTGCCGCGCAGGAGATCATTGTGAAAGAAAAGGGAACTAAGGGAAAACAGAAGAAGAATCGTAATTAACTACACTACTCAACATACACTCACTCACTCACTCAGCAGCTCAACTCAGGGATCGCCCCATCACTCTACACAGAACATAAATATCAATTTGAAGATCAGCTATAACAAGTGTATGCAAGTCTTTGCTGGAAATCGGCTTAGGTGAAGTATTACACTTTGCTGCGTACTGCCCGGATGGGACTGTATTTACACCAAACAATGGATACACTCAAGATATTCGAATAACACACAACTCTCACAAACATCAAACTAAATGCTCGTACTAAATTACTCTGATATATGAATAAATCTTAAATACATCATTTGAAGATGCCTCTTTAGGCTAACGAATCAAAATACAAATAAAATAAATAAATTGAATGTATAAATTGTATATGTATATTATTACTATGTATATATAGGTATGTATAGATATACATGGATATACAGCTATGTATGGATTCATGGATGATTTATAGTTATGTGAGGATGTTTAAATGTCTACAAGTTATTTATGGGCAAATTTAATATTCAGGCTTTTGGATACCGTCTTTATATACAACAGATCTTTATACACAAATACTGCTAATATTCCAAAAAGCTTCTTTTCGAGCAATATTCCATTAATCGAGGAATATTTACATGAAATCAAGAGACTCACAGAAGGACCCTGAAAAAGTATTGAAGCTATTTTTATCACTAGCCCTCTACAAATGGAATGGGACGCGTTTTCTTTTCAGTATTCTAACCTAATATGGAATTTTTAATTAGGAACAAATTGTTAGCATAGTTTACTTGCTATTTGGTTGGGAGGATGGTTTTTAGAGGAAAATTTTTTTAAAATTAGATAAAGTAGATGGCGATAGAGAGCAACATATATGTATACAATATATGGTAGAATATGCATTTATTTATAACTTATACCCTGAATCCAAATGGGAAATCAGGGGTATAATGGTTTTGTGAAAAGTATGTAACAGGCAGAAGGAGGCGTGGCAGACCCCATAAAGTATATATATTCTTGATCAGGGCGACGAACTGAGTCGATTTAGCCATGTCCGTCTGTCCGTCTGTCCGTATGTTTGAACGCGTCGATTTCCGAAGATACAATAGCTAGAGACTTCAACTTTTTTTTAAAATGTCCGTATATAGCACGCGCATATCGAGTTTATCATATAATTTCGATAACTCGTCCGATTATTTTTTTATCGATGAAAAACCTTATCGAAAGCCAGTTATAAAATTATATCTCCTACATCTTTTGAGCTAGAGTCTCCAAATTTTAAATGTACACTCATATGTACTTTATAGAATTTCGGTTTTTGTTATAATTCACCCCCCGCCCCTAAATCCACCCCCTCACCATCACTTTTGTAAAAGGCGTATTTCAAATACTAGATAGCTGAAATTTTGCATGTAGACTCGTGTATACCATACGCAGTACGAGTTTATCATATTATTTCGATAACTCATTTGATATCTTTTTTGTGGAGAATAATCGATCAATTGATATGGTTTTTTCAGCATAATTTGAACAATATTAGACATAGAGTCTTCAGATTTACTGTGTATATGCAAATGACGAGTACACGCATTTTGTAATCTACAGATTTTGGATACCAGGGCAGCCCAAGCGCAGTCGCTGCTTACTGCGCAGTTAGCAGAGCGCAGGCGTATGCGCGTGTGAATGCATGTGTATGTGTGCATAAAAGAAGTGGAGAATGATTAGAATATCAGCTTGTAGTGTTCAGGGTATCTCCTAGTCAAGCAGTCTCGACTTATTGCTTGTTTTATTTATATTTTTACCTTTATTTATTTCTTTTTATATTATTTCTCATGTGTATTTCAATTTCAGCGACAAACATTCAGCTATATTCGAACATTTCAATTTCAGTGGAAGCAAATTGGCCTTGTGCCACTGTGCAGTACGCGCAGCATGCAAGCCAGTAGCTCGCAACTTGAAACTGGTGATTAAAGAACGTTTAAACAAACGTTTTGTAGAGCAGGCACAATACAGCTCAACTCGGCTGGTCGATGGGGTGCTCGGAAGGGTGTCGGGGCTAATGTCATGCAAATATCTATACATATACTCTATTTGTCGTGTTTGGGTTTTGGCTTCCTCGTTGTTAAGTCTGGCGACAATGCTGGCAATGATCAGATCAAGTCGAGCTGAGGCGATTAGAGTCGAGGACCAACCACATCATAATCGAGCATGCACACAGGTAGTTATCAGCACGCTATAAGGCAGCGGCAGCCCCAATTAGAACAGTTAACACCTGGCTGGTAGGTGCAGGAGCCGTAGGAGGGGCGACGCTTGCATAGCAAAACATTTCGTAATAATTTAATAACAATTTTTTTTTTTTTTTTTTTTTCGAGCCATGCACTCGCCGCTGTCGAAGTCAATCAATGTGTTGCTTTAGCTGTTCGATTTGAAATTGAATTTAATTAAAGTTGATTATTATGACAAAATGATTAATTAAGTCAATTTGAGACGCCCACTTGGGCCAAAAGGCCTAGATATCTAGCAACTATGTATGTAGCTAACAACATGCAGATACGCACATGTTAACACGTATGTGTGTACATTCAAGCATGTCCATGGACGCGGCACAGTGCGTCCAAGTGTCGCTGCTAATGATTATTGAAGCTGGCGACATGTCTGCCCGCTAAATTGTTGCTAATGTCTTGCCATAATTCAATGCAAGCGTCTCATAAACAAACAACGTTGTTAACGCCGCTCACACGGCGCAGGAGGCGGTCTGCAGGGACTGGGACAGACAGAATACCTCAACGAGAGATGCTGGGGGACAGGTGGGCGGAATACTATACGTACATACTGTATATGCCTGCTATCAGTTGCAAGTGTTGAAGTCATAAATCTGCATAATGATCGTGTCTATGCGAGTTGCCCTCTATGCGTGTGTGTGTGTGTGTGTGTGTGTGAGTTGGCCCAAAGTGCGTGTGAGCGGTCGAGTAGTTGACTTTTTGCGTGGCTCATAAACTATACTGAGTTTGCCTTTCCCTTGCTGTAAGAGGAGAATTTATCTCCCATACATTTACTCAAATCTGAAATTATCTTTGACCTCCTGTTTGGAACTGCTAGCGAAAGCTAAGTGAAACTCTGTTTATCTATACATCTGTGCATTTAGGGAGTACCCCTATCTCTCTCTCTCTCTGTCTCTCTCTATATATATATATTTATCTTTATCTCTTTCTCTATTTCTCTCGCTCTCTCTCTCTTTATATATTTATGTATATATGTATATATAAATATGTAGATCTCTATCTATCTCTGTAACCCTATACCTCTCTCCCCCCATCTCTTTCTTTTTCTCTCTCTTGTCACTTGGCCTACAAACTATATTCTCAGTGAGTATCCCTATCTCTCTCTCTCTCTGTCTCTCTCTATATATAAATTTATCCTTATCTTTTTCACTATCTCTCTCGCTCTCTCTCTCTCTCTATATATATATATTTATCTTTATCTTTTTCTCTATCTCTCTCGCTCTCTCTATATATATGTATATATATTTGTATATATCTCTTTATCTATCTCTCTTTCTTTCTCTCTGTCTCCCTCTCTCTCTCTCTCTCTCTCTCTCTCTCTCTCTCTTTATCTCTCTCGTCACTTGGCCTACTATATTCTCATTGAGTATCCCTCTCTCTCTCTCTCTCTGTCACTCTATATATATACAATATCTCTTCATCTATCTCTGACTCCCTCTCCCCCTCTATGATTCTGTCTCTCTCTCTCTCTCTCCCTTTATGTTTCTCTTTCTCTCCCGTCACTTGGCCTATATTCTCATTGAACTTTCCTTTCTCTTGCCGCTCAACTACTACGAAGAGCTAAGCGCATCTCTGTTTATCTGCCCGTCCAAGAATTTCATCCTACTTAACTGATGTAGCTCATCTATAAATTATGCTCCTCACTTTGAGTTTGCCTTTCCCTTGCTGTAAGAGGAGGATTTATCTCTCATAGAATTGATCAAATCCAATATTACCTCTAGGCGCAAACAGAATTATCAAAATATCCTATGAGCTGTTGCTGTTCCGGCAGCCTCTACCTAACTGTGATTGCTCATATTCATTTGGCAAATGACTCATATTTGCGACTCTGGTCAAACTTTCAACTTTGCAAACATTTTTCGCAATTGCCAATGTGAACCCAAAGCGTTCATTTATAACACCTAATTGAAATTATAATTTGTCTGCGCCACAATTAAAACATATGCGGGGCACAAACTTGATTAGCACAAATTGTGCTATGAAAGACTTTAGAGAGCCATAAAAGAGCTGAGCACAGCTGCCGTCTGTCTGTCTGTCGGCTCTAAGCTGCTGCAGGCGATTTGTTGCTTGGCCAAAGAATGCTTAAGCCATCCATATTTGAGCAGATCAATTTGGCCAAGACGCGTGACAAACGACATGGGCACAAGACGTGCAAGGGGGCAGCGCAGAGTGGCAAGGGAAATGGAGTGAGAGGGCGACGGATTGAGATGAGGTCAACAGGATGCAATCAAGGCGATTGTGTTTTGCGGCTCGTTGGAATGCCTGAAGTGCTCGAAAATACTTGGAAATGCAATCAATTGAACAGGAAGCGCATAAATTATGCCCAAAACAAAAACATATAGATACATTTAGCTGACGCAGATACAGATACAGATAGAGCTACAGATACTCAGAACAAATGTATGCAATGGCAATTTGCAATTTATCAATTGAGAGCACAAACTGTTATTTGTGACTCGAGAGACCTGCATTTGGCATCAATCAGAGGCTGTTCGAGCTTATGACAAGTTTATTGCATCAACAGACAGAGATACAGATACAGATACAGATACAGATACAGCTCGCAGT
This sequence comes from Drosophila aldrichi, assembly GCA_035045965.1. Taxonomy (NCBI): domain Eukaryota; kingdom Metazoa; phylum Arthropoda; class Insecta; order Diptera; family Drosophilidae; genus Drosophila; species Drosophila aldrichi. The sequence continues at coordinate 2,632,888 of JAWNOM010000320.1, read as the reverse complement.
GGCAACTCAAGCAGTTGCTGATCTTATCCGGCTGACATATGTGACATGGACAATGTGATCGATTGATCGGATCGATGGGGCCACCGCGTGTGGCTGCCACAACAGCAACAAGCGATTGACACGAACACGAGCACGACAGGGCGACCTGGCCAGCTGCCAACTGGGCAATTGCCAAAGCAGAGCGCGCTTATAATAACCAAATTTGAATTCGCAACAAAGTGCTTGCTAACAGAAACTAACTGATTCAACTAGAAAGACCCTAATGAATTCTCAGTTATAAAATTGAAGCCTACATAAAGTTAGTTTGTATCCAAAACTTTTAATTTGTTGCCAGGGCAATCCGCATGTAATCAAAGAAAACCATAGAAATATTTTCGATTCAAGAAAGATAGAACAGTTTCAGCTTTAGTTTTTTATGGAAGTCTTCAGTTAGACTCAACACTTAAGTTAGACCTGCGATAAGTGGGGAGAACTTTCAAATTAAAGCCAAACGACAATCGACCACTATCGTACATCCATATAAAAACATCCGAATCCATTTAATATTTCCATGTTTTCAAGGCTTCAATAGGGAGCTAATACATCATATAAGTCGAGGCTATCTGTAGTATAGACCAACTCTGATCTACCCGCAAAATATTAACATATTTGGTATAGGTTAGCCTTTCTCTATATCTCTTTGTTCTTATTTCTTCCTCAACCTCTCTCTCTCTCTCTCTCTCTGTCTCTGTCTCTCTCTCTCTCTCTCTCTCTCTCTCTCTCTCCCTCTATCTCTCTCTCTCTCTCTCTCTCTGTCTCTATCTCTCTCTCTCTCTCTCTCTCTCTCTCTCTCCCTCTATCTCTCTCTCTCTCTCTCTCTCTCTGTCTCTATCTCTCTCTCTCTCTCTCTCTTTCATTTTCTTTCCCTCATTCTATCTCTTCCTCATGCTCACTCATATTTTCTCTCTTGTTTCTCTCATTCTCTTCACCTCGAGCTGTCTTCTCTCCCACACTCTCTCTATCTATCTCTCTCTCTCAATCTTTTATTTATACTAGCTGCCTCTCTTCTTCCGGCTATCTCTCTCTCTCACTCGCCACTTTTCTCTGTCCCTCTTTTCATGTTCTACAATTTGGCTATATCTGAAACTCCTCCCCACTCTAAACCCAACCTTTTCATCTCTATGTGTCTCTATATTTTACTCACATTTATCACATCTCTCTCTCACACACATAGTTTACGTATCGATCTAATCTCTAATCTCTTTAAACAATCTCTCAATTATCGATTTTGTTTGTCATCATTGAGGCAGATTGAATTGAAAAAGCTTAATATGGACATTAAATATACATCAGACATAACTCAACGGTAATTTCTATAATGTTATTATTTTTGTAGCATGAAATATGATTATGATTTTATTTAATATTTCCATTTTATACTCAGTGGCACGCTTTCAACATATTTCCTACGAGTTTCGCGGCTGCGGCACATGCCTCAACAATTTCGTATTTTATAGATTCATTTTTTCAGATACTCGCAATGCTCGTAGGTTTTTGCAATTTCAATAAACAATTTCCTCATTTGCTGCGATCGAAAATAAATGAAATAATGTTAACATAATTGTAATCTCAAATTGTTTGACCCAAAGCACAATGTGTGCCACGCCCCCCCTCCATCACAGCTTGTGATCCAAATGCGCCGATAAATTCCTAATAATATGAGCGAAATTGTGAGCATACGAGCCTGAAGCGAACTGAATGTGAGAGAGAGACACAAGCACAGACACACACACACATACATACACAGACATACACACATGATGTTGCATCATTGACAAATTTGTGTGGCATGATTTGGTACACTGATTATTACCATAATTCGAGGATCAAATCAAGTAAACAATTGCAAAATTCAGACGATTTTCATGCCCAGAAAATAAATATAATAAATAATATAGTTTACTTGAACAGAACTAATAACTAAAGACTAAGACTTTAACTAAATTTATTTACATTTACTTATTTATTTATTTATTCCATTGTCTATATTTCACGCATATCAAATCGGATATATCTTTCGAGCTCACTGACCAGAGCAACATTGCGTGTTTACGGCTCTGCCACGTTCACCAAGAGTGCGAGCTATAAACTTAATAGATTGAACTGGCAAAGGAGGTCAGACACTTGACACAACCAAGAATTTGCTGAATTTAGCGATCAAACTGTAAATGATATAGGTATAGTACCTGGCCGAAAGAACAAAACGATCGAGCTTATAAATAGGCTTATATAAAAGCAATAGAGATAACTATTTATACCCTGAACCCATTGAAAATGGGAAATCAGGGTATAATGGTTTTGTTAAAAGTATGTAACAGGGAGAAGGAGGCGTGGCAGACCCCACAAAGTATATATATTCTTGATCAGGGCGACGAGATAAGTTGATCTAGCCATGTCCGTCTGTCCGTCTGTCCGTCTGTCCGTCTGTCCGTCTGTCCGTCTGTCCGTATGTTTGAACGCGTCGATTTCCGAAGATACAATAGCTAGAGACTTCAACTTTTTTTTAAAATGTCCGTATATAGCACGCGCATATCGAGTTTATCACATAATTTCGATAACTCGTCCGATTATTTTTTTATCGATGAAAAACCTTATCGAAAGCCAGTTATAAAATTATATCTCCTACATCTTTTGAGCTAGAGTCTCCAAATTTTAAATGTAGACTTATATGGACTTTATAGAATTTCGGTTTTTGTTATAATTCACCCCCCACCTCTATATCCACCCCCTCACCCTCACCTTTGTAAAAGGCGTATTTCAAATACTAGAGACTTGAGTTTCGGCACATACACGCATAATAATGATATAATCATAATCTAAAAGTTTCATGAAGAACGTACGTCTACAAAAAAAGTTATTAAACAATTAAGTTTCCATGAGAAGCCCACACTGCAGCCCATGCGTGTTTATGCGTGCGTGCCTATATGTGCCTATGTATGTGTGTGTGTGTTCCTTTTGTAAGCAAAAAGACGCGGATAATTATTGAAATATCAGTTCTCCGAAGGGTTCAGGGGATTTCCTAGTCGAGCAGGCTCGACTAGAGCTTTCTTACTTGTTTAGTATTGTATTGTAGTATTCTTATTTGTCAGTAGACTGTACCAATGCGATAAAGAATCGATCTTCAAAGTCACAATCAGTTCGACATAGATCGTTGCAGTGATCTAGATATTTAGTCTATATTCAAGTGACAGAAAATATTTTTGAAGGGTTTCTATCATATAATATATACAATACTATCTGAGATAAAAATTTTAAAAAAATTATAATAATAATAATAGCCCAGAAGCGATATTGCTTAAAATTCAAAACAAATGAAAGTTCACAGAAATAAAAGATCGAGTTCATTCAAAAGATCATTCATATATAAACATCATTGAGACGTTTCTTTTCCTTCAAATGGAATATAAATTCTTATAATTTCTTCACTATATCATTTATTTAAGTAACACATAGTTAGTTGAACTGCTTCCATGCAGAGAACAACAAACTCTGCTCGGAACTACGAAGGTGAACAACTAATGAGCAATAAACTCACTCTCCACTGTTTGCTAGAGATCAAAGAGATGCTGCAGCTCTGAATTGATTGCAAATTAAACAGAATCGCCCGAAGTGACTAAGAAAGTCCTAATAATTTACACTGTCTCAGTAGCCAGTTGGCAATGCGAAGGTTCCGATTCGCTTTGTTCGCGGGTTTTTAAATAAATTTCAATCATTTTTGACTGTCGACGACTGCCCGCTGAGTGTTATGCTGATTGGCTGACAACGGGGTGCGCTGACACTAACTTACTCGATCGGAATCGGAATTGGAATCGGAATCGGAGTAGTCGGAGTTGCTATTGGAGCTGCAGTCGGAGTCTGGACAACCTTGGGCGTATATATTTGTGTGTGTGTGTGAAACCCGTTATGGCCGGATAGCCATTATCTCGATGCATATTTTCCAAGACATGCCTACGAACATAATTGGGTTTTAATTGATACACACAAAGCGACGCAACAACAACAACAACAACAACAACGGCAAGAAAACTATAACAGAAAACTCAGAAAAACTGAGCTGAAAACCCGAAAAACCAACATGCAAATTCTAGCAAAGGGAAATGATTAATTTCCATGCGATTCGAGTGTCTGCGCTAGTTCGAGCGGCATATGAATATGTTATGAACGTGTGTGTGTGTGTGTGTGTGTGTGTGGATATACATATATCATATCGAATTACCAGCGGCCTTAACAACACAATTATGACTTGTTTCGACTGGCGGCCAAAAAGCCAAGCGACCAATTCAATTGGCCTAATGAGTGCAACGAATCTGACAGCCGAACCGCAAATATGCGACCGAGTATTCATGTTTCGTATCGGGCATATCTACACACATATGGAGCATGGCTATCCATAATGCAGCTAATCGAAGCGATTGTCAATTCGAATTCGACTCTGTGAAAGGGCCGTCGCGCCACCAAACGACATTGTCAACATTCATGAATACTATATGAATACATCCATATACATATACCTATACATATACATTCATAATGATAGACATCTATATATGGATATATCTCCGCTTTTGTGCGGCTACCACATCCACAAAGTCGCGCCCACCAAATTAACATATCTAAATGTGAGCATGGGCATAAAGCAATTTCATGATCCACAAATATATATAGACGTAACTATGTAGATATATTTATAATAGATGCAGCTACATTTAAAAAAAAAAAACAACAAATTTTGTATTTCTTGAAATACACTCTTGTTGTTTACAACAATCGCAGTCGAATGATGTCTGCATATTGTCTATGTTTAGGGAAAGAGAGAGAGAGAGAGAGAGAGATATTAATATTCTATATTCTATGTTCTACATTCTATATTCTATATTCTGTATTCTATATTCTATATTCTATGTTCTATATTCTATATTCTATATTCTATATTCTATATTCTATATTCTATATTCTATATTCTATATTCTATATTCTATATTCTATATTCTATATTCTATATTCTATATTCTATATTCTATATTCTATATTCTATATTCTATATTCTATATTCTATATTCTATATTCTATATTCTATATTCTATATTCTATATTCTATATTCTATATTCTATATTCTATATTCTATATATTATATTCTATATTCTATATTCTATGTTCAATATTCTATATTCCATATTCTATATTCTATGTTCTATATTCTATATTCTATGTTCAATATTCTATATTTTATAGTCTATATTCCATATTCTATATTCTATGTTCTATGTTCTATATTCTATGTTCTATATTCTATATTCTATATTCTATATTATATATTCTATATTCTTTATTCTATATTCTATATTCTATATTCTATGTTCTATGTTCTATGTTCTATGTTCTGTGTTCTATGTTCTATATTCTACGTTCTATGTTCTATGTTCTATGTTCTATATTCTATATTCTATATTCCATATTCTACATTCTATATTCTTCTCCATTTGGGTGTATCCACAATTCTTAACTGTCTCTTCCAGCTTAGCAAGATAGATGTACCCGTATCTCTACCCTAACGCCTGGTAATGCTGTAATTCATCAGCGGGCAATTAGCATATAGCCATAAAGCAAAATCCAACAACTGGCATAATGGAGTCATTTTTGGAGCTTTGCGCTTTTGGGCCTTAGCCAATGTGCAACCCTCGCCCAGCCACACCCCAATTCCAAATAGCTGAATGCCCGTATGTGTGTGTGTGTGTGTATTTCTGCCTTGCCTGGGCGCAATAATGCTAAAGTTCGTTTCTTAAGTCTTTCGTTTTATCGGCGTCAAATTGCACAAAGTGCGCTAAACAGAAACTTTTACTTTTTTTTTCGTTATTTAGCAAAGGAGACAAAAAGCAACAGCAACAGGCTTCTTAATATATCTTTGGGTCTGCCAGAGATAATTGTTTGTTATCTCAAATATATTGCAACAACATTTTTGTTGCAGTGTGTTTTCTCTCCCTCTCACTCTCTCTGGCATCTTAAGAGATAATATTCGAGTGGGTGTTGTTGCAACAGTTGCAACAGTTGATTAACGTTAATTGAGGGCCTGCCACATGCCACAGGCGCTGCAATGGCCAATGGGCGTGACTTAGAATGTGCCGCAGACAGAGAAAGCTTGGCTGCCTGTCCGTCTGTCCGTCTTTCCACAACAGTTTTGGATAGGAAAAGGAAAAATAGAGTCGAAATTCGAAACGAAAATCGGTGCCAAGGTTGGCGCGAGACACAGTCAAAGCCATAATTAGATCAACAGTCATAATTTTTATAGTTGTAATTGTTGCTGCCTCGTTACAGTAGGGCGCCACTAACAATAGCAACTGCAGCAACAACAACAACAACAACAGAAAGCCGCCTTTAAATTTGAAGCATAAAACGAAATAAAAAATAAAATATAAAAAAAAAAAAACACACTTTAATTTGAGCGCATTTCATTTTGTCAAGTTGTTTGGCCCGTTGGCTTTTTTTTTATTGTTAGCAGGCAGTTGTTATTGTTGTTGTTGTTGTTGTTATAAACAAATAGAAACAAGCAACAAGCGAACGGGCAACAATGGGCCATGTTTGTAGGGCGGCCGCTGCTTTGGCTCGCTTCTGGCCGCAAATTCGTAGCCAATTTAAATGTCATTGCGCCATTTTGATTTGGATTTGAATTTGGTTTTCGATTTGGTTTTGCTTTTCGATTTTATTTGCTTTCCCGCAATTTAATTCGCATTTGAGGCGAAAACTAAAGCAAATTTGGGAAATACAATATCTTATCAAACGCCCCATCAATTCATCTATAAACGAGAGCGTGGCCAACACTCGATCCAAGTGGAACTCAAATGCAGGCCATCAGACAGAGCCGGGCGTTGCCGGAGGCCGGGGTACAACAGGTACAAGAGGTCAGGTGAGGAGGGTTCAAGCGAGGCGTCAACTGGCCACTCACAAAAGCGATTGCAGATTCGACTGTCAGATAGTGCGAACAACATTCGAAAGGGAAAGCATAGTTAAGAGTTCTCAGATCGAGCCAAGGATTAGCTGAGCCGAAATTCAGCTGAAATCGCGACCCTTGAACCCGAACTGCTCAAATGTATTTGTTATTGTTTTTATTTTTGTTTCATTGAGCAATTTTTGAATGCTACGAAAATTTGTAATGTGAAATTGTGAATAAATTAATAAATGAATCATAATTAAATTTAATATTTTATCAATTAAATAGAATAAATTCGATTGATTACTCTGTCTATCCGTCCGTCCGTCTATCTGTTTGTCTATTCGTCCTACTGTCTGTCTGTTCGTCCGTCTATCCTTCCATCCGTACTTCTATCTGTCTGTCCGTCCGTCTATCTGACCGTCCGCCCGTCTATCTGTCTGTCCGTCCGTCCGTCCGTCTATCTGACCGTCCGCCCGAATATCTGTGCGTCCGTCCGTCTATCTGTCTGTCCGTCAGTCCGTCTATCTGACCGTCCGCCCGTCTATCTGTGCATCTGTCCGTCCGTCCGTCCATCCGTCTATCTGTTCGTCCGTCCGTCTGTCCGCCCATCCGTCCGTCCGTCTCTCTATCCGTCTGTCCATGTGTTTGTCAGTTCGTATATCCGCATGTGTAAACACGTCAATCTCAGCAACTATAAAACCTAAAGACTTACTAATTTTGGAGGAGGTCCCTCTAAAGCACGCGCAGAACTAGTTTGCTTTAAGAAATCGATAACCATTTCGATGATCGATTAAAAAATCTTATCTTTAGCTAGTTACACATCATTTTGATTAATTTAACGAATTGTCGACTTCACTAAACAGTTTTTATGCAATAAATGATCACACTCATTGCTTATTCATAATCTAGCAAAATGAATGACTATTCGCGCCAATGTCTTTTGATCACATTATTAGTGAAGTTTTGTGAATCATTTGCCACTCGATTGCACTTCCTTAAGCATCAATCACAAATCAATTGGTTTTAGCCAAGAGCCAGCTGCTGTAGGCTCTTGCCTTTTAGCACTCACGCACTTGGTCAATAAGCAGCGGCAGCAACTGTTAAGTTGGCAGCTGGCAGCTGGCAGCTGGTCGTCAAGTGGCTTGTCCAAGAAGCAACGCCAGCAAATGGAGCGTGTCCAGGCCAGCCAGCTTGGCCAACTGTGTCTGCAATTTGAAAGCAAGCCGCCAATGCATCAATGCATCAATGAAACAATCCGGCATAACGGCTTGGCGGCATTGCGGCATGGCTGCAGTTGCAGTTCGAGCTTCGTGTTCTTCTAGAATAGCCGCATGGGGAATTCTCTCATCGCATTCCTGGCCATCGCCTGCGACCCCGACTGCGACTACGACTACGACTACGACTCAATATGTGGCGCGAGGTCTTGACATTGCACCTTGAGCAGTGTCATGATTTTTAGCTCTCGCTGCTCATGTCATCGTCAAATGTAAATGAAAAGCTGCCACAGCAAATCAAAGCTAATTGTTGCCCCATTGTCTATATATGTATATATGTGTATAACTATATATATACGTATGTCTGTCTGACAAGGCACGGCTTGGCCTGGCACACCCTGTGGGCGTTGCTGCTCCACATTCGCCAACGGCCGTGCACCGTTGACTCATCGAGGCCGGGAGAAGGTTTTCGTGTGTGTGATTTTTATTTTTTTTGGGGGGGGCAACACTGGCCATACGATTCCAAGCTGCTGTTGCACAACCGTTTGTGTCGCGCTCCACTGGCTGTTGCCACATCCAAATTCTTAACAAGGCTCAAGCATGGCCCATTCGTGGTCAGAATCTGAGCCTCAGTCTTAGCCTCACTCTTAGCCTCATTCACTAATATGCCCATCCATTGCGTGCGGCACCTTTGATCGCCTCTGCACGCCTCCACAGCTCGCACGCCGCCATATAGGGTCCGGCCTTATAGAGATCGTCTGTGGCAGGTAGGATTTGCATGCTGCAATTTGCATGGCGTTAACACGAAACGTGCTAACAGCCTCGGCCAGATGAAGTCAACAAAAAATTTCGCATGCAATTTTTATTTAATTTTTTTTCAAAATAGAAATTTAATTGCGAATAAATAATTACACAACAGGCAGAAAAAAAAGTTCAAATTAATTGCAATTAATAATTCAAAGCATGTCAAAAGCGGCTTGCCATCGACAGATGCTGTTCGACTAGCATATACCCTGTATTTGCTGAGATTAAGCATTGACAGAATTGTATAATGATCGACCGTGAGATACCCAATATTCTATTGAAAATCATTACAAGTGCTCGACTTGCACATACCCTGTATATATTGCAAACAGAATATATTTTAGAATAAAGAACACCTAAAATCTCGACTAGCATATACCCTGCATTACACAATACTCAATACTTTAACAGTGGCTGACTGTAAGATACCCTATATTCCATTGCCAATGCGTACTACCTGCAGCAAGGACACTAATCTGTTGTAAACTGATAGACTATCAGATACCCTATATTCAATTTTACTGAATTTTACAATTGATTTCACAATTTTTACCGTTAATAAGTGCTGTTCGACTTGCATATACCCTGCAGTATAAAAACACTAAATCGTTATATAGTGATGGACTTTTATATCTGATAGGGTATCACAATTCTGTTGTTTTTTTTTTTCTAAAGAATTTCCATAAGTGCAGGGTATATGCTAGTCGAGCAGCAATTATCAGTGTTAAAAAATGGGACTATTCACTCTATACTTAAGTACAATGGAACATAGGTATATACCCTATGTTCGATTGTACATAAGTACAGAGTGAATAGTCCCAATTTTTAACACTGACAATTGCTGCTCGACTAGCATATACCCTGCACTTATGGCTATTCTTTAGAGAAAAAAAAACAACAAGATTGTGATACCCTATCAGATACCCTATGTTGTATTCTAGTGAAGTACATTGATTGATAATCGCAACTAGATTAGGTATGACTTGGGAATACCCTATAGTAAGAGAGCATATATTTAATTATGTATGCCATTAGTAAGTCTTACTCGACTAGCATATACCCTATACTAGTTGTTTATATAGAGTAAATCTCTTTCCCACAATTTTAACTTCTATTCTAAAGCGAGCATAAGAGATGCGAGTCACATCATCTAATTATTGTAAAAACTTGATATTCATCTCCTTCTTGATTAAAGGAATATTAACATTCATAATTAGTAATTGCTGAAATGTTGACCAATCATAAATATTGTGGTATAGCAGGCTTATATACATATACTTGAAACCAGTATTTCAGACATATAAATCCGCCTGTCACATCCGTAGACTTTGGATGTAAAATGATAAGCAAGCAATGTAAAGCGCTTTATTAATTAATTTCGACTTGGATTTAATATCGCAGTTGAAATTGTTGTTCGATTTGCTCTTTAGAAAAATATTGTGGCATTTCAGCAAACGCTTACAAATTAGACATTTGCATTCATTAATTTGCGTATTCAATGGGAGTTCAACAAATTTAAGGCCCTAATTCTTATTGTGAATATAATTTAGGTAAAAGCAAAATCCAATTAATTGCGAACGAGTTCGAACGAAACCACCACGAAAGTAATTGTCGATTGGCTAACAAAAATATTTGATTTGTTGGCATTGCGCAAACTGCTTGAATCAGCCATAAACATATTGTATTACCAATGCGCATTGCTCATACGCCTAGTGGTACGCTTGGCTACATTTTGTTTACTTAGACAATTAACAGCTACGGGGTATGAAGAAGTCGCCTCTATCTCTCTCTATCTCTCTTTCTCACTCTCCTTGTGTTTGTTACTTGTTACTCTATCTGTCTTCTTAGCTCTTTTTTCCCTTTCTCTGTGTCTAGTATTTAATTCTCTCTCTATCGTTCTCTCTCTCTCTCTCTCTCTCTCTCTCTCTCTCTTTTCTCTGTTTGTCTTTATGCTCTCTAACTCCTCTTTTCTCTTCTTCTTTTTCTCTCTTTCTTTCACTCTCTCACTCTATCTATTTCTCTCTCCCTTTATTTCATTCTCTCTTCGCCTATCTCTCAATACGTTCTGGTCTCATTCTTTCTCTACTATCATGTTAAATTTATATCTTTCTCTCCCTATTTCTCTATCTTTATTTCCCAATGCCTCCCTCTCTCTTCCTATCATTCTATTTTATTTCTCGTTTATTTTTCTCTATCCATCCCACTCCCTCTCTCTGTCTCTGTCTCTCTCTCTCTCTCTCTTTCTCTCACCCTCTATTTGTCTATTGCTCATTCTTTGTCTACCCGTTTCACTCTATTTCAGTGTTTATTGTTCTTTTTATCTAGTCTCTTTCCAAGTACTTATATTCATTCTCTCTCTGTTTCTCTCTCTCTCTCTCCCTCATTCTATTACCTTAACTCCCTATCTCACATCCACCTTCTATCACCCTCTTCATTTCATTTTCTCCATCTCTCACTCTCACTCTCTCTCTCTCTCTCTCCCTCTCCCTCTCTCTCCCACTCTCTCCCTCTCTCTTTCTCTCTCTCTCCCTTCTCTCTCTCTCCCTATCTCTCATCCACCTTCTATCACTATCTTTCTCTTTCTCTTTCTCTTTCTCTTTCTCTTTCTCTTTCTCTTTCTCTTTCTCTTTCTCTTTCTCTTTCCTCTCTCTCTCTCTCTCTCTCTCTCTCTCCCTATCTCTCCCAAACAAAGACATTTCAAGATCTTCTCGATTTCTGGCCATTGCCTAATCAGCTATCAGCTAGAGTGGCTCGCCGCTGCTTTATTGCTGTGGCAACTGCAACTGTTGTGGCATGCCACATTGGCCGCTGCGCAGTGCTTCTCTCTGTGGCACTTTGTCAGCACTCGCACTCGCATTCGCACATTCGCACTTGAGCAGATGGAAACGTGGGCGTCTGGCAGTCCAAGTCAATGGGGGACTGCAGCGATGCATTTCACGTCGCATGTCTTATGAGTCTATGCCTCTGCTGCTGCTGCTGTTGTTGTTGTTGTTGTGCTGTGCCTCTAGTGTTTGTTGCTTGTCATTTGCCATTTTTCACACTGAACGCTGCTGGCTGGCTGGCTGGCTGGCAGCCGTAGGCGAGCGCCAAGTACAAAGATAAACATTTTGCATGGCCATTGCTAAGACTCACATAATTACAAGGAGCTGCCATCGCAACGGACACATCAGACAGACAGACAGACAACAGCAACACAAATTTGCTAAAACAATGCAGATCGCAGGGCACGAAGTCGCCAAATGTCGCATTGATGGAACTTTTTCTTTTGTCGGCCACTCACAGACCCCATTCCAAATTCCCAATCCCCATTCAAATGTCTCTCTCTCTCTCTCTCTCTCTCTCTCTCTCCCTCCCTCTCTCTCTCTCTCTCTGTCTCTGGGCAATGTGGCAATTTACGGGTCCCGACTCGTGCCACGCGCTTGCGTTTACAATGCCAGCAAATAATCTGCACTTTGCAGCTGAAACTTGTTGCCGCACTGGCTGCTGCTGCCTCAGTTACCTCTGCTGCAGTTGTGTGTACAGTAGAACCTGCTTAATGTGCACTGCAACAGCAGTTAGCTGTCAATATTCATTTGAATAAAGTGCTTTTGCTATGCCCACACTCGGTCGCTGCCTCTGCCTAATTTTGCATATCATCTCTCATATGCAGTCGTTCCTAATTGATATATCTGGTTTTTGTCTTCATTGCTTTGCCATTGCTGTCTATTTATGTATGTATCTCAATTGACTTCTCATTTGCTTTGAATGCACTCTATTCTTTTAAATACTTAATAGAGAAGTGTGTTTAGTTTTACAAACAAATCAATTTGTTTGCCTATTGAAAAGTTCCTTCCTTCCAACACTCTTTCTCTCAGTCTTTCTCTTTGTCTATCTCTCTCTCTCTCTCTCTCCCTGTCTGTCTCTTTCTCTCAGACACTCTCTTTTTCTATCTCTCTATCTCTCTGTCTCTCTGTCTCTCTCTCTCTCTGTCTCTTTCTCTCTCTCTCTCTCTCTCTCTCTCTCTCTATGTGCCTCTGTGTCTCTATTAATCTCTTTGTAACTAAATAACATTCTGCACATTTATTTCTCTCTCTCTTTCTCTCCCTCTCTCCCTCTCTCTCTCTCTCTCACTCTCTCTCTCTCTCTCTCTATCGCTCTTTCTCCTTTCCCTTCCATTAAGCTACATATTTTTTTTGCACATTTATCTCTCTCTCTCCCTCTCTCTATGTGTCTCTGTGTCTCTATTCCTCTCTTTGTATCTAAATAACATTCTGCACATTTATTTCTCTCTCTCTCTCTTTCTCTCTCCTTTTCTCTCTCTCTCTCTCCCTTCTCCCTTCTCCCTCTCACCCCTTTTATCACTATCTCGACCTTAATCGATTTATGTCACCACAATTTCACCTTTTCTTATAAAAAGTTTAGCTTTTTTATAAGTTTTTGAAACTTTGTTTCTCTCTCTCTTCTTCTCTTTAACTTTCCTTCTTCTTCTTCCTCTGTATATACATATACACATACTGGCCTCATTTCTGTCTCTAAGTACTCGATTGTGCCTAATCGATCAAATGCTTTATTGACACTTTTTTCCACATATTTTTCACCTATTTTCTTACTTTTTTGTCTTTCATCGCAAATTTTTCCCGTTTTCTCTTTGTGGTATGCAATTTTTCTTCCTTGCTTTTCATTCCTATCTTTATGTTTATATAAAGTATAATTTTCAACAATTCTATTCCATGCTATTCCATTGAGTTCCTTGAGAAATGTGAATGATTCTTGAATGTATTACAGCAATCGAATAATAAAAGAATTCTTCTATTTCATGATACCTTGAATATACATACCAATACTTATAATATGCATACTAGCTTGTTTTAATCTCCCAGCTTTAAGCTAGTTATAATCATTAGTTAGATATATCATTCATAGTAGCAAATACTTGTCCAGCCTATCGAAAGTTCTTGCAGCAGTTGCAACTGTAGCGCAATGGACAATAACTTTACAATAATGATGTATGTGAGTGTGTGTGTGTGCATACATATATATGTATATAGTTAGATCACTACACATATAGGTATATATACTTATATATCTGCTGAGATATGCATATATACAATATATTCACATTCACACAAATACACACATACATACATATATACAAGTGTCTATATATACATACATACTTGCACTTTTTTCTACAGACGGACAGACACAAATTGTTTTGGCAGAGACCAAGAGATTGCCAAAATGGAGCAGCAGCAGATCTGAAGCTGGAGCTGAAGCTGGAGCGACACAGTTACAGTTACAGTTACAGTTACATTTACTGTTACAGTTGCAGTTGCTGCTGCTGCTGCTGCTGGGGCGACTGGCGATTTTGGCTGTTTTGCTTTTGTTTGTTTATCTCATTTGTATTTTGGCAGCAGGTTCACAACGAATGCGGCATGCGCTGCACGTGAGAGTCGGGCCAAACGGGCAACGGTGCAACTGTGTGGCCATGCCACATGCAGTTGCCATATCCGAATTGGCCATGTGCCGCACGCAGTCCAGAGCAGAGCACTAGAAACGAGAGCAAAAGCGGGCACTGTCGACAATTGACGTTGTTGTTGCTGTTGGCTTTCGGTCACCGATTTGTTGTAGTTGCTGTTGTTGCTGTTGTTGCTTTTGGCTTTGGTTTCTGTTTTCTTAGCAGTTTAGCGCCCGTTGTCGTGTCCCCAATGCCCGGTGCCAGTGTCCACGTACCAACATTGGCCTAATGTTGCACATTGTGTGCTGATCTTGTTTATTATGCAAGAAAGCTGCCAAAGTAAAGCCAGAGAGCAACAACAGCAACAGCAACAGCAACAGAAACTGAACGCAATATACATATATATATATATAGATATATATAACTAAAGCATAAAAGAAAAGTATTTTACCAAAAGGAAAAAAAAAAAAAAGAAACGCTTGAAGCTTGCATACCATTGACAGAGCTCATACTCATATATATAGACGATCATATCGAAACTCAAGGGACTCTTAAAATACTACGAATTATCGAAAGTTTGAAATATTAAATGGATCGAAATATAGAGAGATTTTGTAGGGGACTCGTGAGTACTTTGAATCAATGAGAGGTTCGAACTATCGCAGGTTTGAAATAACGAGAGTCGACTGTATGTATACAGACGATCTCTAAAGACAAATTCTCAAAATTACAACTTTAGATTCAACTTAAAGTAAACAAAATACAATATTAAGTAACTAAATGAGTGTAGAATCTATAATAGATGTAGTTCCACTATGAAATCAATCTAATATATTTTCACTGAAATAAAAACCCAAAGAGAAAGATATATGTACTTATATAGAGTTTGTATTCAATTTGATAAATGGAATTGCGCAAATTGAAAAGCTTGGAGTACTTTCACATGATCGAGGGCGCACTGCACA